>CAUDNR010004071.1:28845-39713 GCA_958430865.1 Entrophospora sp. SA101
CTGAATTCTTTGACAAACTAGCTGATACATGTAAAAATATCAAAGTTTTGAAATTAGATAATGTTGGGGAAATTTTTATTCAAGAGGACAGCGTTAGTAAAAGAAAAAAGTTTAGTTTTCACAAGCTTGCAGTTTTCTTGAAATATTTATTTATCCTCAAAATTATCGATCATTAATAAAAGAATTGCTTTTGGGAAAATTATAATAATAATTTCAGACTTTTCATAAACCAGAAATAATTACAATTTTCTAAAGGTCCCTCCCTATCTATTAACTTGTTTTATGATTAATGATCAATATAACAGAATTTTTATTTGACAAAATATCAGACCAAAAAAATTTTCTTAAATAATAAAAAATATTCTTTTGTAATTAATGCCCTCATTTGATTATGGTTTTAGCTCTTCACCTAAAAAAAGTAAGCTTTTTATTTAATTAAAAGAGAACAATTAATTTATTTGCAAACAAAATTGTTTCAGTAAAGAAAAGAAAAGAATAACGATGTTCCAAGTATGATAAAAGCAAGTTATTTTTTAAAAATTGATTTTTTACAAAAAATGGGGAAAAGACTTCTACTTCTGATTGAAGTAGTGTAATAATTAAGTCAGAAAAAATTTCTTGATGAAAACGTGAATTTTTTATCAATAATTACCTATGTTGACCACATTTACTCTAAGAAAAGTTTGACAATGTAGATTATATTTCACGCGCTTTCAAATTTGCACACAACACCATAATCTTTTATTCTATTTCGGAAGAATAATTTGCGCCTCATGAAAACGCTGACCAAATGATTGTGCTGGAAAACAAATAGAATGTCATTAGTATTAACATAGGTAAAAGATAATAAACCAAGAATATTGTCATCATCATGACTTTAATAAATAAACTTGAGATAATCATTTAAAGGATTATGAGTATGTTAGTTATTTTGTTGAAAGGAATAGATATTAATCATGGAAATTACCCAAATTTATTTGAAAAGCAATTCGCTCAATATCCAAACAGTCAGTTAAAGGCTACTGTACATATCACCTGCCTCTTTTTCATTACTATTTATATTTTATTCAACTTTCAGCATATGACTTGCATGTTTTTATGTTCATTAAAACAACTGTTTTAAACAATATTTGCTTATTTAGTTATATTTACATATCAGCCGATTTGGTTTTTTGAACCCTTTTTCAAAGCTTATATCTTATTGTGTATCGACGTTAAACACGAGTATTTTTAACGTGCAAACCGGTCAGTAGAATGATAATTAACCCTAAACAATTTATTTTCTCCGCTAAAAAAAACCATAATATTATTCAACAGCCGTCAAACTAGTGACGTTAGCCGATAGAAAAACCTTAGACGGCTAAGAACTTAAGAAATCACAGTTGACGAAAAAACCTTTTCAGATGGTGCTAAGCTTATCGGTGTTATTATTACTACCGCTATCGTTATTATTATTACCATTATTTACTATTTTTATTATAATATCTCGTCTTTAATGGTTCAAATTATTTGTTTTATTCGTTATGAATTTGAGTATTCAGATTACATTGAAAGTTTTATTGAATAAACGAATAAAACGAATAATTCGAATAGAACGAATAATTCGAGTAGATTGAATAAACGAATATTTCCAATAAAATGAATAGAACGAATAATTTGAATAGTTTGAATAAAACTAATAGTTCAAATAAAACGAATAAAACGAAGAATTCGAATAAAACGAATAATGATAATAATAATTCGAATTAAAATAAGAATTTGTATTACGAATAGAAACTCTATGCCGTTTATCCTGCTATGATGTATTGTATTTTGCTTTTTGAGTAAATGTATGTTTTTTTTGTCATTCTAAGTAATGTAGATGGACCCATCTCAACTAAATGTCTATGCCATTAAATTCTGCATTAAAATTTCAGACGTAAAAATGAATGCTAAGAGAAATTTTTTTTAGACGGTTGACATCACTACATCAAACCAATGGCCCCCACCTCAAAACCAATGGGTTTTTGTTAGTATAAAGTATTCATACCGTTATGATCACACCGTACTGAATTTTGGGGTTCAAACAAAATCAGCGCATATGATCTTTTTAATTTTAACGATGCAGTACTGTTTAATGTACCCCGGAGTGGAGTGGTAATAGTAAGGGTATTAAAAATACCCATTTCTATCTATCTATCGTGTTTGGATCGACTGTTCACCGCTTGTTCCGGTTGATTTGAGTTCATTTTAAGCGACTTTCATTAAGAACAAATTGCCAAATTATCAGCACTGCTACCACCGCAAAATTGCTTTCAATTATTACACCAATTAATTCATTTGCCTTTTATTATTATTTTTTTTAATACTATTATTATTGTTATTATCATCATTGTCATTTTCTTTTTAACAAAAATATTTTCTTCGTGTTCTCTTTTAATCATCTTTTTCCTCGTATTTCTTTATATATATATATCTTTCTTCTTTTTCTTTAACTTTGGAAATAAAATCACGTGATTTACCATCATTTTATATTTTTCATATATACAAAATCCAAGTTGCATACAATGGGCTTCCATATAAAATAATAATGATAGAAGCTGAATATTTCCAGACTAAATATTTATAACCTTTAAGTAACGAGAATTTTGTCAGTGTAATTATTTGCATAATTATTATTTTCTAATTCAATATAGTGAAGATGGTGGTAGTTTGCTCGTTTTGGATTAAGGGATCGACCAATAAATGTCTAATTTTATGAATTAAATAATTATGAGCTGTTAGAAATCAAAATCAAATATTAAATGCTTTCAATTCTGATTTCTACTTTCTGGTCAAAAAAAGTTAGTTTTTTCGTCGTCCTTATTAAATAATTAATATTATGCGTACATACTACCAACACAACTTTAATTCAATTATCTAATACGAAAATCCGGGCTATTACCAAAATGTAATAGTAGTGATGATAACGTTCATTCTTAAAAAAAAAAAAAAAAAAAAAAAAAAAAAAAAAAAAAAAAAATTTATTTTAACAATTCTAAATCCAAAATTACAAAAAAAATTTGATATCAATGAATCGTAAAAATTTGCATCCGTTAGAAATGCATTCAAATAAGAAGGAAGAAAAAAACAAAAATAATAACAAAGGAGAAAAGGATGATGATTATGACGATGATTTGACACTTGAGAATTTTAAAATTATTGATGGTAGAAAATTTATTAATATTGAGGAATCTTGTGAGTTTTTGCCTGTTGATCGCAAGGTAAATTGTAAGTTAATTAATTGTTAACTTCTCAAAACTTTCTAAAACTTCCTATTATTTATAGTCAATGTCTAAAATGGAAATTTTAGAAATTTTATCACAACATATATGGAATGGTAAATTTTCTTCTCCTGTGAAAGAAAAATTAGAGAATGGTGGTGCATCTGTAATAGATATTGGGTAAATTGGTTGATTTTAATAAATAATCAAACTTCTCCCATGACAATCTAATAATTATAAATTAATTATAATTCTTTCAGATGTGGGCCTGCAACTTGGTTGATGTTTATGGCAGAGGAATTTCCAAAATCATCATTTGTTGGAATAGATATAGTAATTGATTCTAAAAAAGAATTGCCAACAAATCTGGCTATAATTGAACATAATATATTTGATGGTTTACCATTTCCAAATGACACTTTTGATTTTGTTCGTCAAAAAAGTATGTTAGGTTCACTAAAAACTGGTCAATGGCCTTTTGTAATTGATGAGCTGATACGTATAACTAAACCTGGTGGTTGGATTGAATTTATGGTGATTATAACAAAATACAATAATGAAAGTATGAGTTATATAATTAACTTTATTATTCATCATTATTATTATTAATATTAGGAAAGTGATCCCATGGCATGTTCCATGGGTCCAACGGCAACAAAATTTGTCACTGAACGTAAATAACCATTTAATAAGCTGTTTATGTTATTTTTAATGTTATTTATTAAAGCTGCTTAACAATTCTATCAATTAAATTATAGTTCTAAAATTACGCGAATCACGTGGTATAATAGTTGGACCATTTTATAAATATATTGAAAGAAAATTAATAACCACTGATAAAATAATTGAAATTAATCATCAAATGAAAAAATTTCCATTGGGTGGTCATGGTATAATTGGTGAAATGGTAAAATATATTAAATATATTAATATATTAATATTATTAATTTTAATAAATTAATATGATTGCAAATAGATAATCTTTATTATTTATATTATTCAATCATGTAGTTCAGACAAGTTATAACTGATTCAATAGAAACTATTAGACCTTATCTTTCATCAATTATGGGGTTAAGTTTAGAAGAATATGATAAAATGATTAGGCAATGTGATTTAGAAGATGTTGAGTATAAAACTTATCTAAAAAATTATAGGTGAATATTTCTAGTCATTCATTTCTCTCTCTCTCTATTCTATTTACTAATACTAAATAATATATTTATTATTTAGAATATATGGAAAGAAAAGATATGATTGAATTATTATATTAAAAATAACCTACAGACTATAATAAGAATCATAATCAATTATTCTTTTTGTAAATTTAAAATTAGGTTTAATCTTAATCTAAATTAATTAAGCTGCTACTAATAAGCAAAAATAAATTGTCATGTGAAGAGTGCGCATGACTTTTGGCCTAGCAGTTTATGTATGATATTGTGTGTTTCGCTTTTCATGTATTTCTTTTATATGTGTAGAAAATATTGCAATAATACTGATTATTATTTCCTGTTCACACCTTAGAAATAATAATATAAATAAATTAAACAAAATAAAATTAATGAAATAATCAATAATTAATTATCTATCCATCAACAATTCGTCCAACTTTCCAACCTTTCTCCTTTCAACCGCTTATTACTATTGTTGTTTTCGTTGTTTTTATTTAAATTAATAGATTTCAATTAATTAACCAACTATTTAATTTAACTTATTATAATTATATTTCATATTTAATAAGTTATCATTACTTAAATTCAATTTAGCAAATTCGTCATTTAATATTCTACTTGTATGATATGCTAATGGATGCGATTTGTTGTGAATTACTATTATTACTATTTTTTTATCCCGACCCAATCTTTTTTATTAAACGATGTTGAATAGAAATTACAAGAAAAATTTACTATTTTTTTTTTCGGGTATATCTTCTTTACCTTTGTAGGAATCGCTTTCCTTGTTAAAAAAGGTGTGATCTTTCTTTGATTACTTGTTGAGCTAAAAACATGACGTATTAAATTAGAAGTTTTTCTTTTGAACAAAATAACCACAAAACTTATCATCTTTATCAAAAACTTCAGTAAATCATCACTTTCCACCAATTTTATCTTTAATAACAATTCTACAGCTAGTAGTTTTGATAATATTTGGCATTCAAGTTATTGATTCGAAAAAGTGTGTGCGCATATATATGCAATTTTTGTTTAAAAGTACGCCCGACTTTTGTCCATATAGTGTTTTTATAGATTCTTTAATTGTTATAATAAATAATTTTCGCAACTTAGGTCCACCAAATTATACAAAATTACACAATATTTCGTTATTTTTCAACCCTCCTTGGCACACTCAATCAATTTATTAAGAGATCATTTGTGATAATTTCAATATATTTTTGAATAGTGCAAGTCACTACTTTTTCAATGAACATTAACAATTTTAGTTATTTTATGGTTCGGTACATTATTTTATGACTTCACCATGTTTTTGACTTTCAGTTGAATTTATTCAAAATTTATTAAAAATGATGATTGTTTATAAAAAGATTCAAAACAGCATAGCTGATAAATACTCATTCAAATCATTTCCTATCAATTGTCAAAAAACTCAGAATGGTTTTTTGCTCAATTAATTTGGGAAAATATCGTCGAATAAATTTTTTATTTCTTTAATTGTTAGTGAGCCCGACTTTGTCCATGTAGTGTATATATTCTAATTTTTTTTCTTTCCCAAGCAATTATTAGGTTAAGTTTGGATCTAAATTACAAGGACCCGACCCGCAGTTATTTGGCGTTAAAGATCAAATCTCTACTAGGATGGAATTCCACCGTTATCAAAACAAACAAAACATCAGCCGTAATGTAAATCATTGACATAAAACTAATAAATCCAAGATAATTTATAATTCAAATACTACGGATATTCCTATCAATTATTACTATTACACTAATTACATAAATACGTCAATAATAATAATAATAAATATAGTAACACATGAATTAACGTTTCAGGAAGCCATGCTTTAGTGACATCGGATGTAAGTAGTACTCAAGAGTTGCCGGTGTTCAAGTTCAAATTTTCTTTATTGATTGGTTGCTTTAAATTTCACACGTCAATTTAAAAAAAGGAATTCTAATAATGTCTGGAGATATAGCCTAAAATTTGTCTCGGCAGCTTAGTAATATATAAGTCTAGTTGATAGTGTTATTGCCGATGAATATAAATATTAATATGATGATGTTATTCAAAGAATTTATAATTAAAAATTCGGGATACAAAATCATGAATTTGATCGATGATAAAGATGATAAAACACTGATTATAGACATAGACAAAAAAAATATAGTATTTATTTACTTACTAATAATAGAATAAGTTCTAACAGAAAAATTATTTTCTCAAAGGATCGTAAATTAATTTCTTCCAATTTAAATGTTATTCTCGTGTAATTGTTTAAATTGTTTAGATGTTTGATTATCAATCACTTTAAACAATGACAGACTTATCGATTTTACCTGTGTAATATTAAAAATATTAATATTAAAAACAAAATCTTTTTTTATATATTTCTGTTCATGTGTAATTGTTTAATTGAATTAGATAATGTGGAAATAATTTTACCGTGTATAAAAGTATTTAATGACAATTCAATCTTAAAAAAATTAATATTTTATTCAATTTAATTATTAAAAATTTTAAAATTAAAAATGTCGCACCATAGACAGTCGATAAATCGTAAAAATTCACATCCGTTAGAAAATTATTGTAACAAGAAGGAGGAAAAAACAATTCATAATAACAAAGATGTTGATGATTATAAAAAAGAAAAAGATGATGATTATGATGATTTGACATTTGAGAATTTTATAACTGTTGATGGTAGAAAATTTATTAATATCGAAAAATCTTGTGAATTCTTGCCTGTTGATGATAAGGTAAATTGTAAGTTAATTAATTGTTAACTCCCTACAACTTTCTAAAATCTTCTATTATTTATAGTCAATGTCTATAATGGAAATTGTAGAAGTTTTATCACAACATATATGGAATGGCAAATTTTCTTCTCCTGTGAAAGAAACATTAAAGAATGGTGGTGCATCTGTAATAGACATTGGGTAAGTTGATTGATTTTAATTAAATCGTCAAACTTCTCCTATGACAATCCATAATTATGAATTAATTATAATTGTTTTCTCAGATGTGGACCTGCAACTTGGTTAATGTTTATGGCAGAAGAATTTCCAAAGTCATCATTTGTTGGAATTGATATAATGATTGATTTGAATGATTCTAAAAAAGAATTACCAGAAAATCTGGCTATAATTGAACATAATATATTTGATGGTTTACCATTTCCAGATGACACTTTTGATTTTGTTCATCAAAAAAGTATGTTAGGTTCACTAACAATTGATCAATGGCCTTTTGTAATTGATGAGCTGATACGTATAACTAAACCTGGTGGTTGGATTGAATTTATGGTAATTATAACAAAAGACAATAATGAAAGTATGGGTTATATTATTAACTTTATTATTCATCATTATTATTATTAATATTAGGAAAGTGATCCCATTCCATGTTCCATGGGTCCAACGACAACAAAATTCATCACTGAATGTAAATAACCATTTAATAAGCTGTTTAATGTTATTTTTAATGTTATTTATTAGAGCTGCTTAACAATTTTAACAAACTATCAATTAAATTATAGTCACAAAACTACGCAAATCACGTGGTGTAATAGATGGATCAATTTATAAATATATTGAAAAAAAATTAATAACCACTGATAAAATAATTGAAATTGATCATCCAATGAAAAAATTTCCATTAGGTGGTCATGGTATAGTTGGTGAAATGGTAAAATACCTTAATATTATTAATTTAAATTAATATAATTGCAAATAAATAATCTTTATTATTTATATTATTCAATTATGTAGTTCAGACAAGTTATGACTGATTCAATAGAAACTATTAGACCTTATCTTTCATCAATTATGGGGATAAGTTTAGAAGAATATGATGAAATGATTAGGCAATGCCATTTAGAAGATGTTGAGTATAAAACTTACATAAAAAATTATAGGTAAATATTCATTCATCTCTTCTAGTATTTCTTTATTTCATGTTTATTATGTAATACTAAAAAAATATGCTCAATTCTCTAGAATATATGGAAAGAAAAAAGATAATTAAATATATACATACAGTATATATATATAACCTATAAAAAGAATAATTTTTACAATTTATTGTTTTTTTAAAAATTTTAAATTACCTGTTAAGTAATAAAATAATTAGTTGAACTAATACTTATTACACAATTGCATTATTAAACCAACAAACAACATCTGATGATGTTTCCCACAAAAATAAATTGTCGCCTCAGTAGTAGTCCAATTCTTGATTATGTTCTATAAATGCAAATATTCCCCAAGCTAGTACGACACTGCTCTTCAACTAAGAAGATACTTGACTATTTGTTCATAGCCAAAATCATTCCTTATCCTGCAGGTTTTTTCTGAGCTACCAAACTATAATTATTAATGTTGATGAAAATTGCGGATTTTAACAGAATAATTCCTATTTCAAATATGCTCAACTCACTATACTATTCTTTATCTGAAATGAAACTATTTATTTTACATATTCTTATCCAATAACAATATAATCAACTCAAGAACTATTTTTTTTGGTATTCCTGTAAATCATGATATCCATACAGGAAGGTACATTTTATTTTTTATTTTGTCTGATTCTAATTATCCACAATTATCAGTACGGTTCATTCATTCTCTCTATAACGTCTAACACTATAAAACTTAAAATTCAAAATTTTTACTAAAACCTCTAACGAATTTTTTAATTCGTAGATCAAATTTCAAAAAGTGAAGAGTTGGAACTATTACTATTGTTTGCAAAATCAATTTACCAATGTGATTTACTTACTTTATCCGAATTAAAACCAATACAAAGTTTATGAAAAAAGCTTTTAAATTACCTGGAAGAAAGAAATTGTTAATGTAAAGTCTAACTTGGTGCAGGAACATCAGACAGATTTTATTCTAATGGCTTCCAAACCGGTCTCCTAGCGCATCCAGCTAGCAAAGTGAGACAAAATGCTGAAAGTATTACCATTGACTTAGAAAATGTGATAAATTATCAATATTACGTGGGGCTTTTGAAAAGTTTTGTCACTGGTCCTGTAACTTTATAATTTTGAGTATAATTAATTTAAATTTTTTTTAAAATAAAAGACACTCTATTCCTTTTTCAAATAAAAAATAGATTGGTTTTTTTTATTTACTAATTACTGAGATATTGAATTTTAAAATTCATTAGTAAAAACAACTGGAAATTTTTTTGTAAAACCATGTAATTTTATGATTTTAAATGTAATTAGTTTGAAAATATTTTTATAAAAATTAGTCATTCTTATCTTTCAAATAAAAAAAAGTTTGCTCTTTTTTATTGGCTATTTATTGAGATATTAAATTTTAAAAGTTACATAGACTGGATTTGTATTTCAGTCTACATATATACAATTTCCAAAAGCTTATTCCATTTCCAAAAACTTATACCATTCCTTCAAAATAATTCCCATTGGCATCTATACAACATTTCAGCCTTCTTTGCCACTCCTGGAAAGATTTGTGATATTCCTCTTTTGGGATATTATCAGCAATTGACTGGATAGCACATGCAAGATTTTCCACCTTATCAAACTTTCTTCCACCCAATTCTTTTTTTATTTTAGGAAATAGAAAAAAGTCACATGGTGCTAGATCTGGACTGTAGGGTGGGTGAGGCAGTACAGTTACTTTGTTTTCCTCCAAAAATTCTGCTACAATTTTTGCCTTGTGTGATGATGCATTGTCATGATGCAACATCAAAGTTTTTACAGTTTTTTTGTTTGTCATTACCTTCCAATTTGAAAATACAACTGACAAAATGATATTACTGATTGTCCTTTTGGTACCACAATTCTAGTCACAATCCCTTCTGTTGAGAAAAAATGCAGAACATTTGTTTTTTGCTGTTTTGTGCTGTCATTGTGATTTGTGTTCTGCTTTCACCTTTACTTATCCAAACTTTATTGGCCTCTTTGCTTGAAACTGTAAAGTAGTGAAACCAAGATTCATCACCAGTGACTATGTTATTAAAACCCTTCTCCAAAATTTCTAAAAGCTGTTCAGAAAGTTCAACTCTTTTTTCCTTATTTTCTTCAGTTAAGACATGTGGGACCCATTTTGCACATACTTTTGAAACTTCCAATTCATTATGCAAAATATAATGAATTCTCTCAGTAGAAATACCCATTAATTCCTCTAATGTTTTAATTGATATATGTGGGTCTTCAACAATAAGTTCTTCAATTTCTGCAACATTTTTTGGGGTGACAATTTCTTTTGGGCATCCAGAACATGAATCATCTTTAATGTTTTCATCACCACTTTCAAATGATTCAATCCAGCGATAAATACTATGAATACTTAGTGCTTTAGGTCCTTCAGCAACCTGCAATTCCATATGAATTTGATTCGCACTCTTACCATTTTTCCAGCTTACAAAAATGTAGTAACGTTGATGTTCACGATTAAAATTTTCCATTTGTTTTTT
>CAUDNR010004071.1:47870-70166 GCA_958430865.1 Entrophospora sp. SA101
AATCAATCAACTTACCCAATGTCTATTACAGATGCACCACCATTCTTTAATGTTTCTTTCACAGGAGAAGAAAATTTGCCATTCCATATATGTTGTGATAAAACTTCTACAATTTCCATTATAGACATTGACTATAAATAATAGAAGATTTTAGAAAGTTGTAGGGAGTTAACAATTAATTAACTTACAATTTACCTTATCATCAACAGGCAAGAATTCACAAGATTTTTCGATATTAATAAATTTTCTACCATCAACAGTTATAAAATTCTCAAATGTCAAATCATCATAATCATCATCTTTTTCTTTTTTATAATCATCAACATCTTTGTTATTATGAATTGTTTTTTCCTCCTTCTTGTTACAATAATTTTCTAACGGATGTGAATTTTTACGATTTATCGACTGTCTATGGTGCGACATTTTTAATTTTAAAATTTTTAATAATTAAATTGAATAAAATATTAATTTTTTTAAGATTGAATTGTCATTAAATACTTTTATACACGGTAAAATTATTTCCACATTATCTAATTCAATTAAACAATTACACATGAACAGAAATATATAAAAAAAGATTTTGTTTTTAATATTAATATTTTTAATATTACACAGGTAAAATCGATAAGTCTGTCATTGTTTAAAGTGATTGATAATCAAACATCTAAACAATTTAAACAATTACACGAGAATAACATTTAAATTGGAAGAAATTAATTTACGATCCTTTGAGAAAATAATTTTTCTGTTAGAACTTATTCTATTATTAGTAAGTAAATAAATACTATATTTTTTTTGTCTATGTCTATAATCAGTGTTTTATCATCTTTATCATCGATCAAATTCATGATTTTGTATCCCGAATTTTTAATTATAAATTCTTTGAATAACATCATCATATTAATATTTATATTCATCGGCAATAACACTATCAACTAGACTTATATATTACTAAGCTGCCGAGACAAATTTTAGGCTATATCTCCAGACATTATTAGAATTCCTTTTTTTAAATTGACGTGTGAAATTTAAAGCAACCAATCAATAAAGAAAATTTGAACTTGAACACCGGCAACTCTTGAGTACTACTTACATCCGATGTCACTAAAGCATGGCTTCCTGAAACGTTAATTCATGTGTTACTATATTTATTATTATTATTATTGACGTATTTATGTAATTAGTGTAATAGTAATAATTGATAGGAATATCCGTAGTATTTGAATTATAAATTATCTTGGATTTATTAGTTTTATGTCAATGATTTACATTACGGCTGATGTTTTGTTTGTTTTGATAACGGTGGAATTCCATCCTAGTAGAGATTTGATCTTTAACGCCAAATAACTGCGGGTCGGGTCCTTGTAATTTAGATCCAAACTTAACCTAATAATTGCTTGGGAAAGAAAAAAAATTAGAATATATACACTACATGGACAAAGTCGGGCTCACTAACAATTAAAGAAATAAAAAATTTATTCGACGATATTTTCCCAAATTAATTGAGCAAAAAACCATTCTGAGTTTTTTGACAATTGATAGGAAATGATTTGAATGAGTATTTATCAGCTATGCTGTTTTGAATCTTTTTATAAACAATCATCATTTTTAATAAATTTTGAATAAATTCAACTGAAAGTCAAAAACATGGTGAAGTCATAAAATAATGTACCGAACCATAAAATAACTAAAATTGTTAATGTTCATTGAAAAAGTAGTGACTTGCACTATTCAAAAATATATTGAAATTATCACAAATGATCTCTTAATAAATTGATTGAGTGTGCCAAGGAGGGTTGAAAAATAACGAAATATTGTGTAATTTTGTATAATTTGGTGGACCTAAGTTGCGAAAATTATTTATTATAACAATTAAAGAATCTATAAAAACACTATATGGACAAAAGTCGGGCGTACTTTTAAACAAAAATTGCATATATATGCGCACACACTTTTTCGAATCAATAACTTGAATGCCAAATATTATCAAAACTACTAGCTGTAGAATTGTTATTAAAGATAAAATTGGTGGAAAGTGATGATTTACTGAAGTTTTTGATAAAGATGATAAGTTTTGTGGTTATTTTGTTCAAAAGAAAAACTTCTAATTTAATACGTCATGTTTTTAGCTCAACAAGTAATCAAAGAAAGATCACACCTTTTTTAACAAGGAAAGCGATTCCTACAAAGGTAAAGAAGATATACCCGAAAAAAAAAATAGTAAATTTTTCTTGTAATTTCTATTCAACATCGTTTAATAAAAAAGATTGGGTCGGGATAAAAAAATAGTAATAATAGTAATTCACAACAAATCGCATCCATTAGCATATCATACAAGTAGAATATTAAATGACGAATTTGCTAAATTGAATTTAAGTAATGATAACTTATTAAATATGAAATATAATTATAATAAGTTAAATTAAATAGTTGGTTAATTAATTGAAATCTATTAATTTAAATAAAAACAACGAAAACAACAATAGTAATAAGCGGTTGAAAGGAGAAAGGTTGGAAAGTTGGACGAATTGTTGATGGATAGATAATTAATTATTGATTATTTCATTAATTTTATTTTGTTTAATTTATTTATATTATTATTTCTAAGGTGTGAACAGGAAATAATAATCAGTATTATTGCAATATTTTCTACACATATAAAAGAAATACATGAAAAGCGAAACACACAATATCATACATAAACTGCTAGGCCAAAAGTCATGCGCACTCTTCACATGACAATTTATTTTTGCTTATTAGTAGCAGCTTAATTAATTTAGATTAAGATTAAACCTAATTTTAAATTTACAAAAAGAATAATTGATTATGATTCTTATTATAGTCTGTAGGTTATTTTTAATATAATAATTCAATCATATCTTTTCTTTCCATATATTCTAAATAATAAATATATTATTTAGTATTAGTAAATAGAATAGAGAGAGAGAGAAATGAATGACTAGAAATATTCACCTATAATTTTTTAGATAAGTTTTATACTCAACATCTTCTAAATCACATTGCCTAATCATTTTATCATATTCTTCTAAACTTAACCCCATAATTGATGAAAGATAAGGTCTAATAGTTTCTATTGAATCAGTTATAACTTGTCTGAACTACATGATTGAATAATATAAATAATAAAGATTATCTATTTGCAATCATATTAATTTATTAAAATTAATAATATTAATATATTAATATATTTAATATATTTTACCATTTCACCAATTATACCATGACCACCCAATGGAAATTTTTTCATTTGATGATTAATTTCAATTATTTTATCAGTGGTTATTAATTTTCTTTCAATATATTTATAAAATGGTCCAACTATTATACCACGTGATTCGCGTAATTTTAGAACTATAATTTAATTGATAGAATTGTTAAGCAGCTTTAATAAATAACATTAAAAATAACATAAACAGCTTATTAAATGGTTATTTACGTTCAGTGACAAATTTTGTTGCCGTTGGACCCATGGAACATGCCATGGGATCACTTTCCTAATATTAATAATAATAATGATGAATAATAAAGTTAATTATATAACTCATACTTTCATTATTGTATTTTGTTATAATCACCATAAATTCAATCCAACCACCAGGTTTAGTTATACGTATCAGCTCATCAATTACAAAAGGCCATTGACCAGTTGTTAGTGAACCTAACATACTTTTTTGACGAACAAAATCAAAAGTGTCATTTGGAAATGGTAAACCATCAAATATATTATGTTCAATTATAGCCAGATTTGTTGGCAATTCTTTTTTAGAATCAATTACTATATCTATTCCAACAAATGATGATTTTGGAAATTCCTCTGCCATAAACATCAACCAAGTTGCAGGCCCACATCTGAAAGAATTATAATTAATTTATAATTATTAGATTGTCATGGGAGAAGTTTGATTATTTATTAAAATCAACCAATTTACCCAATATCTATTACAGATGCACCACCATTCTCTAATTTTTCTTTCACAGGAGAAGAAAATTTACCATTCCATATATGTTGTGATAAAATTTCTAAAATTTCCATTTTAGACATTGACTATAAATAATAGGAAGTTTTAGAAAGTTTTGAGAAGTTAACAATTAATTAACTTACAATTTACCTTGCGATCAACAGGCAAAAACTCACAAGATTCCTCAATATTAATAAATTTTCTACCATCAATAATTTTAAAATTCTCAAGTGTCAAATCATCGTCATAATCATCATCCTTTTCTCCTTTGTTATTATTTTTGTTTTTTTCTTCCTTCTTATTTGAATGCATTTCTAACGGATGCAAATTTTTACGATTCATTGATATCAAATTTTTTTTGTAATTTTGGATTTAGAATTGTTAAAATAAATTTTTTTTTTTTTTTTTTTTTTTTTTTTTTTTTTTTTTTTTTTAAGAATGAACGTTATCATCACTACTATTACATTTTGGTAATAGCCCGGATTTTCGTATTAGATAATTGAATTAAAGTTGTGTTGGTAGTATGTACGCATAATATTAATTATTTAATAAGGACGACGAAAAAACTAACTTTTTTTGACCAGAAAGTAGAAATCAGAATTGAAAGCATTTAATATTTGATTTTGATTTCTAACAGC
The DNA here is from genome assembly GCA_958430865.1 of Entrophospora sp. SA101. Lineage (NCBI taxonomy): Eukaryota > Fungi > Glomeromycota > Glomeromycetes > Entrophosporales > Entrophosporaceae > Entrophospora > Entrophospora sp. SA101. The sequence continues at coordinate 52,489 of CAUDNR010004071.1, forward strand.
TCATAATTATTTAATTCATAAAATTAGACATTTATTGGTCGATCCCTTAATCCAAAACGAGCAAACTACCACCATCTTCACTATATTGAATTAGAAAATAATAATTATGCAAATAATTACACTGACAAAATTCTCGTTACTTAAAGGTTATAAATATTTAGTCTGGAAATATTCAGCTTCTATCATTATTATTTTATATGGAAGCCCATTGTATGCAACTTGGATTTTGTATATATGAAAAATATAAAATGATGGTAAATCACGTGATTTTATTTCCAAAGTTAAAGAAAAAGAAGAAAGATATATATATATAAAGAAATACGAGGAAAAAGATGATTAAAAGAGAACACGAAGAAAATATTTTTGTTAAAAAGAAAATGACAATGATGATAATAACAATAATAATAGTATTAAAAAAAATAATAATAAAAGGCAAATGAATTAATTGGTGTAATAATTGAAAGCAATTTTGCGGTGGTAGCAGTGCTGATAATTTGGCAATTTGTTCTTAATGAAAGTCGCTTAAAATGAACTCAAATCAACCGGAACAAGCGGTGAACAGTCGATCCAAACACGATAGATAGATAGAAATGGGTATTTTTAATACCCTTACTATTACCACTCCACTCCGGGGTACATTAAACAGTACTGCATCGTTAAAATTAAAAAGATCATATGCGCTGATTTTGTTTGAACCCCAAAATTCAGTACGGTGTGATCATAACGGTATGAATACTTTATACTAACAAAAACCCATTGGTTTTGAGGTGGGGGCCATTGGTTTGATGTAGTGATGTCAACCGTCTAAAAAAAATTTCTCTTAGCATTCATTTTTACGTCTGAAATTTTAATGCAGAATTTAATGGCATAGACATTTAGTTGAGATGGGTCCATCTACATTACTTAGAATGACAAAAAAAACCAATTGAATTCATGATGTCAAATCCTAATTCGCCAATTCCTTCCCAATCGTCATGAACTACAACTACAACAATTAGCCGCTAAATTATTCAACATAATGGTGAATGTGAACGCATTTTTTTCATATTTAAGGAGACTTTATGGAAAGAATTGTCAAAATCTAAATATTAATTCTGTAAATAATATTGATTTTTTTTAATCTAGGCAATATTAAAAAAAATTTAAAACATACTGGCCAGACTTTATCAGAAAAGGGTTGAAGTAGAAATTAGTTTAGAAGTGATGATGATAAAAGTGATAATCATAATGGTTATATTAATATTGATAACAATAATGGTGATCATGATAACAATTATTTAGAAATTCGCAACATGTACTTTGATTAGAATTAATTCACGGATCAATGAATGAAGGTTTATTTTCGGGTATAGTAAATGAAGACATCAGGAAATTAATTTAGCGTAAACTTGCATAAATCTTACAATGCCGACGTAATATTGTGTAAATCTTACAGTGCCGACGTAAGTTTTACACTTTTTTATTATTAAACTTACAATTGACACGTGTAAAATTTTTTTATATTTTCCGGATGGAAGCATTTCAACAATCAGGAAAAAAATCAGATGATTCCGATATCTGAATCAAGTAATTGTGAAAAAATGTTAACGATAAATTTCTGTCAATACTAATAAGCAGAGTCTTTAGAATGTTATTTAAATGGAAAAGATCACAAACCTTCTATATCAATTGCGATTTAACCCTGCCTATTTCCCTATAATTTCATATGACATAAAAAATTGCTTTGGATGACTTGTAATAAAATTTTCCTGCTGTACCCATTTTGACCAAATATAAAGTGATAACATTTAAATTTAAATTAGCAATCATGCCCTCATAATGAGATAAAGAGAATCTCGAATTTATGACAAAAGCGCTGATACTTTAATAATTGGAACGCATTTATGTAATAAAATCACTAGGTTACAGTGTGTAAACTACTGTATATGTATCAACTTTGTACGGGGATCAAAATTATGTATGGTACTAACACATTGTATCATATTAAAGTGCGTTGACCACACACTGTTAGCAAACTAATGTACTGTCAATAATTTTACATATAATTCACATAAATAAGCTAATGTAACAAGTTTATGATCATCAATATCTATATGCCGTTCAATTGTTGGCTTTCGGTATGATTGTGTACCCGTTGTGAAAACATTTTTCTTTCTGCATTTTTGCACTAGCTGCAAAACATTGTCACCTTTTCATTACTATCTTCACTTGTTCAAGCCGAGAGCATATTCGTAACCAGTTTAGATCAAAACCTTCACGTATTTTTTATCTAATTATTGTCCAGTGATTCCTTATGTTTTCGCTTTTGTGTATAAATTTATACATTATTGAATACTTTTCAAAAGCTATAATGTGAATGAAGTGAATAAAAAAATATCTAATATTTAAGAAAAAAAATCAGAAAAAATAAAAGATTAATCTGCACACCTAAGCCATAAAATTTATGATTCTCATAAACGCACATCCAAATGAAATTGAGGTAAAACGGTACGCATCTCTAAAATTATACTATGCGCAAATAAGTTATTATGCTCAGGGCGAGCGTTTCTCGGATCTATTTTAGACGCTTGTTGGAGGAAATAAAAATTCTTTGTATTAATTGTAAAAAATGGACTTTTGGAATTCTATATTTAAGTTGTGGATAAATAATTGATTTATATATCACTAAGGAGTTCATCGAGATCAATTCTAATTAAGATTTGAATCCGAGCCTTTATCTGAATGAAATGAATATGGTAAAACAACATTATCTAAAAATCTTACAACACCACCGATATTGTCGATAGCTGTTTGAATTTGTTTATCATAGACAGCAGAAAATACCCAGGTACTTGACTCAATCAAGACACCGTCACCTTTTTAGTAATCATTTGTGGAGAATGAGGATGACTTCATGTCTTTACCTTCAAAACATGACAGAGCAATTAATATATCATCAATTTTTATGGCATTTGAGACCACCATAAATCTGTTTGAAAAACTGATGCATTTGCATCTATTTGAATATTATTATTGATCGGAAAAGATTTTTTGATATTTTCTGTCTTGCATATGCGCTGATTTTGCTTGAACCCAAAATTCAGTACGGTATGATCATAACGTTATGAATACTTTATACTAGCAAAAACGGATTGGTTTTGAGGTGGGGCCATTGGTTTGACGGGATATTGAATAGTAAAATAGTTTTTTTAGCGGGTCAAGTAAATTTTTTTAGGGTTATCATTCTACTGACCAGTTTACACATTAAAAATACTCGTGTTTAACGTCAAGGCACAATAGGATATAAGATTTGAGAAAAGGGTCCAAAAAACCAAATCAGCTGATATGGTGAATGTAACTGTAATATTAATATTAATTAATTATATTAATGAAATTATTAAAACTAAAAGTTACAATGAATTCGCCATTATGGCTTGTTGCAATATACTGGCAATCTATATATGGCTGTCAATATAAAGATATTTCTTATTTTTAAATGTCTTTGTTGTGATGAGTTTTCATGTTTTAAATTTTGAGGGTACAGTTTCGGTTTATCCTTTTTGCCTTCAATTGATGTATAATTAGTTATTTAATTAATTGACTCCACGGTATGAAAAAAAATTCATCGTATAATTAGTACAAATTTAGAAACTCTATGGAAAATACTAAATATGATAACCGATAAGAAAATAATGACAAAAAAAAAACCAAAATTTACGAATCAAATAGGTTGAATGGATCGCCTAATCTTTCATCTGATTCACCTGCAATTTATCAGAGGAGCAGCAAGTTGTATATAAATTATTTGCGGGAAATATTTTTTCCACAGAATCTGCAGGCAATCTATTATTTCTGATCCTCAAGAAACTCACGAATCTGATAAATTAACTGGAATAGTTGCGGTCAACATTGGTGGCATAACTCTTCGCACCTTTGCTGGAGTCTGCAGAATATCTTATCACGAAAATAAGGATTCACTCTCTCACAATCTTCGATAAGAAACACCAAACCCCATAAAAAAATGATCAGGGTTTTAAAATTCCGCATTTTTTCCAGAAATATATTACGTTTATTATTATGGAATTGAAATAAAATAACGAGTATTATTTTTACAGTGAAAATACCTATCATTGATAAAAGTAGGCATATGTATATATTTATTATCATTTATTAATTTGTATATTTTGATAAATAGCTTGCAAGATATTCATTGTGTTCATTTGGTGGTATAAAATTTCTATATCAATGGCAATCCATATATCTGATAATACTTCTATTACATGTGCAAAAGTATCAAATACGTTTTTATAAGAGCTCAATTAATGTAGAAATAAATGGCGAAAAGATGTTAAAATAATAATATTATTATTTACTAATTTTACATGATCGTATTTGGTAATGTAGTAATGTCTTCAATTCTCATAGAAGTATATATTTTTTTTTTTTCATGCAACCAAATTCAATAGTCATTAACCAAAAAAGCGTCTCGATCAGAATGTAAATGTGCATCGTCCATAAGGGTCCAAACATATGGATACTCAAGAGTTCCGTCAATCACATGCCGTACGATCTTGAGCATTCACATATTTACACCTTTTTCTAGAAATAAAATATTCACCAATACAACTGACAGTCGGTAGACATTCAGTACTGTATGATCTCCAAATCAGCATTTCTGTATTAAATACGAGTACAGAATCCATTTGATAGGTTGTGTACTGTATGTTGATGTATGACTTTTTTAAGAAAATTTCTATTTTGTAGACAGGAATGCAAAAAAGTACAGTACTGAATGTCTATATACTCTACAATTAAATAGAAAAACTGATGGATGGTTCCGATTGCATGCTTACTAAATAATATGTTATCAAAATAAACAAAATTCATAAATATTTTTAACTTTAACCTGTCCCGAATTTGGCAAAAAAAAAATAGAAATAGGCACAATATCAGTATAATCAATTAATTAATTATACAAAAATTAGGCCAACTGGACTAATATTACTTGAACATCTCAACTTTCTAGAAGGATCGATTATATTCAAGAACAGCGGAAAGATAGGTGACTCTTTTGAACTTTGATTATTATTATTATTATTATTATTGTCATCCAATATAATCACCAAACCCGCGCCGTGCAACAATAAATTCAATGATCAATTTATGTTAACGGGATCAGATTTAAGTGGAAAACAAACCTTTATACATACAATTATGTAGGGCTTGCAAGTGAATTCACCGTGGCAGTACCTGTTCTCAATCAGAAAATTCTGGCCTTCTTAATTGGTTCATACAACGTTAGATTTTATTTTAGACTATTCTACTTTTTACCTGGTTTTTCCAGCAATTACTCTATAAAACAGGGTTTACTTATTTTTCTGGTGAGATCAAACATTTGTGAAAATATTAATATTTTAGCAATATATAATGCTTGCCTTCATTGATAATGATGATGATTCAGCTTTAACCGAATTAGTTAAAACACAGAGTCGAATAAAAAGGTTTTGATAACCAATTCACACGCGCGCTTTTCAAGTGAATTTAAAGATGCAGTTACTTTGTACACATTTCATAAGTTAAGTTATTTATCATTAAAAGACAAGAAGAAAAAGTCATAAACAATAAAATTCAATATATAAGATCAAGTTCATTTACGCTTATTGAAGAATCACATTTGAAACCATAAACAACCGTCTCTATAAGACTAGTGGTTTGCCAATCGGTAAGTGTCAATTAGTCGATCTTGTTGAATTTACATAAATTAAACCCCATTTGGAATCCATTCATAAAATATTAAGTTTTATATTCATTAAATTGATTAAATTGATGAAATGATTTTTTAAATGTTTCGAGAAAATTAATGGCTTTTGCATCAGATAGTGCAAATAGTGCAAATATCAAAACAAAAATTTAATATATAGTAAGAAGGAAACAAAAAATTACCATTGTGTATTCATTTATTCAAACAACATTTTCTTTATGGACTGAACATGTGCAGATGATGGAATGGGTCGATAATTAAAAGTTTCTCAACCTTCGTTTGAAAAAGAGCAACACACTTGGAAAATTATCCATTATTGACAATTAACGCTAAATTTTTAGTAACTCGCCAAACTATTATTATTATTAAAATTAATTTTATTTTTTATTATTAAATAATAAATAATTTTATAAATAAAAATAAATAAATAAACAAATATCTATATATATATAATTGAATTAAAAATAAATTAACGAGAAAATTAATGAGGGAATTAATGAGAGAGGATTAATGAAAAATTAAATAAATAATTTTAAAATCTTTTTTTTTCCAAAAAAACTAAAAAAAAATCATTATCATTATCATTACCATTACCATTATTAGCAGGAATTACTAAGTTTTCCAGCATAATAAGACATTGCCATTGATAAAATCATCATAACAAGTTGTTGTGTATTGAACTCAATTATAATCTTTGTGAATCCTTTATCACTAGTAGCAACAGCATTAACAGCATTATTAGTGTTGATATTTGTAACAGTGTTGTTGTTAGTGTCAGTATTAAGAATAGCATTGGTATTGGCGCTAACAACACTTTTATTAGTATTGTTAAGGTTTAAAAGTGGTTTCCTTTCAATTTGTGAATTATTTATTTCATCATTCCATAAAGGTGATGATATAGCTGGTACAGAGTTGTATTTAGTAATCTAATTTATAAAACGGTGTTATTATTAGTATTGGTTTCGGGCCAAATCAAATCCATCCGAGCAAAATCATAATAAATTAGGATTAACTTACATTACTGGTTGTTCCAATATTGTCGGCACTTAATATTTTCTTTCCAAAATCGGTAGTTGTAGTAGTCACAGATTTTAGTGAAGATCTGCTGTTTATTTTTTGTTTAATAAATGTCTGTTCACTAATTGAAATTCTTGATATTGATGTTACAGATTTTCTATTTTTATGTTGTTGTTTATTCTTATCATTGTTACTATCGCTATCATCATTAATTTTATTGATAATGTCAATATTTTTTGATACAAGTGTTTTATCATTATCTAAATCTAGATTATTCTTATTATTACTAATAGTATCGATAATATCATCGTTATCATCGTCACCACTATTATTTTCTTTTGGCGATGGCTCTTCAACTTTATTAATATTATTATCTTTATCTTTAGTAAGTATTCTACTATCACTGTTAATGTTTTTATTTTTAATTCTATCATCATGATTATTGCTACTTTTGAGTCTTTCTTTATCAATTTTTTCTTTGTTTGTCTTGGAAATTTTCTCTTTTGGGACAACAGGAATAATTTTTTCGCCATTATTATAAGTTAATTTATAACCTTTAGTATCAGCATTCTTTTTTATTTTAATCTTTAACTTATCAGATTGCGACAATGACGACGACAATGACGACAACGACGATGTCGGTGGTAGTGATGATGGTGATGTAACAGTTATACGAATAATTTCCGAATCATTAGCTAATAATTCAACCTTAACGTCATTATCATTGTGGCATTCAAATGATATATCGAATCCATTTGGATACATTAACTTGGAAAATTTAATTTCTGCAATAGAACCAGGAAACGCTTTGATAGTTGTCACGTAATCATAAGTCTTAATGTCCAATTGGTCAGGTAATAAGGCTGTAGAAGAGGATGATTCCAGTAACATGTAAGGCGGATAACCAATTTTGTGCAATAATTCATTAATTTTCAAAACTACTATTGGTGTTTGTACTGAAAATTGCTTTAGTATGGAGGAGGGAACAGTGGCCAGCTTAATATCAATGTCAACTATATATTTGCAAAAGACTGATTTGATCCTGTTAGGATTAGAATCAAAATAAGTTGGAATAAATTCCCAGCCAGCAAAATGTAAATCTGCTCTAACATGTCTTTTACTCTGTGGTATTAATGGATCGTTTACTGAGACTGTTACGTAACGAATTATCCCTGTTCCTTCCTCACGATCAAGCATACCAGCCAATGACATGTCACGGCCACTGACTGGAAATGTGCCCTTCATTGCTACTCTTACCAGACAATCATAATCATTCAAAAACTCAATTATTTCCCCTCCTTCATATCGATCGTCCCCTATATTTTAAATATTATGAGAGAGTGAGAGTGAGAGTGAAAGAGATTTAAAAAAGTTGATTTTAAAAATTTTCAATTTTTTTTTTAATAATGTGCTTCAAGTGCACAAACCCCTACTTACAAAGTTTTTTCATGTCTAAACTGTAAGCAATGGCATAGACATCTTCAGCAGTGTAACCACCAGTGATAGCCATTTCACCACGTATTAATGGAGTAGATTTACCAACAACATCTTTCATATAAATCTTGAATCCTTTATTTTCAGAATATAAATTCCAACCTTGCAAGCTAGATGATTCTGATTTAAATTTATCAAGGGCTTTCTTCAATGCGTTGGTATGACGATGAGTTTTCTTGTTTTTTAATATTGCAGGGTATAGTTTGGATGATGATGATGGATTATCTATTGGTTGAGAAGTAGATTTGTGATTATGTTTCTTTCTTGAGGACGATGAACTTTTTTTTGATTTTTTTAATGATGGTTGCGATTGTTCCTCGCTATATTGGTCTGAGATGGAAAAAGAGGAAGCTACATCCTTTTGTTGAGTTATGATCTCTTCTTGAAGATCTTCAGCAATGATCTCCTTGATATTTTCTTTTTGATCATTGTCATATTCATCTTCTTCTTTCTCGTCATCATCTTGTCTGAATGGTGCGAAACCTTTTGGCAAAGTAGGAGAATCTGTATTTTCTAAAGAACTATCATTACTGATACTAGCAATATCAACATTAGTTGATTGTTTAGAAGGTTGTAAAGGTTGTAATTTTAGTTTATCTTGATGAGATAAGGATTCGCGATTAGTACGACTTTTATTTCTCTCATGTTGTGAATTTATTTCCGAATAATCAATATTTTCATTAAAATTTTCAAGTTGTTTGGATTCTTCATTTTTATTTTGATCATCATCAGTAGTATTGCTATATGTAATTGATAATCTATTTGATGATCTTTTTATAATAGTTGATGAAACGTTATAATTCTTATCAGCGCCATTGATGTTGATTGATTTGAAAGCGGCAGATTCATTAATCAAATTCATTTTTATGCTAACATCACTTTCAGGAAAGGAAATCCTTTGTGAACTTCTACGATATTTCGTCGCCTGTTGAACGTTACTACTGCTACCAATACTACTATCAGTACTAAGAATATCACTTGTATTCGTAGTTGCAACACTATCTTCAGCTGTCGATAAAGATAAAGGTCTAGACTCAGTGGATGATAAATCGACAGAAAATGATGGAGACCGAGAACGAGGTGGTGTAGAACCGATAAGCGTTGGAGGTGGACCATTTTTTTGCAAATACTTATCAATAGTGTTTAGGATTAAAGGACGTTTTGATAAATATTTATTAGCAACAAATACAGGAATCCAGCCTTTAATTTGAGTTTGTAGTACATAGCTGACTTTTGTTTTTGGTGGGTTGATTGATATTGGTTCGAGAACCCATCCATTCAAATGGATGTATGCTCTGACTCTATTAGCTACTTTTGGAACTTTGTCGGTCTGTACCGATTTTGCTACAAAGTAAATCGATCCATTACGTGTACACTCTATCTTTTCCACCAATGACAAGTCTCGTGGTCTAATTGGATTGTGGGCAAGGGAACATTTTAGGAATTTTTTTTATATTAAAAAAAAAAAATTAAAATAATAAAAAAACGTCAATCAATTACTTTGATCCGCTTAAACCTTGCAAAACCATATAAGTTAAACTTGTTGTATCATTTAAATTCTCTACAAGATTGCCCTCCTCGTACCTAAAGAATAATTGATTAGTTGGTTTTTTATTAATTAATTTCATCCATCCAATCAAATTAATTTTGTCAAAAATGTAAATTTACCATTCATCCCAAAGTTTTCTCATCCCAATTACTGCAAACACAGCTTGAGGATCAAATCCGTTGATTTCATGAGTACCCATGTATATAGGCATGTTACTTTTATTTTTAGAGTAGACATTGACACCACTTCTATGAGTTAATTCTTTTGTCCAACCACTTTCACTAACAACCGCCTTTAATGTTTTCAAAGCATCTTCGGCCAGTTTTTCATGGGAAATCGTTGATTTAGATGATGTTGCTCCATTATTATCACTACTATTGCTATCATCAGCATCAGTGGCATCCTCAACGATAATATCTTCAACACTATTTTCCGTCCAATATTCTTCAACGTATGATAGTTCATCATCTTCATAATCATCATTATCATAATCGTCATCATCATTTACTACATTTTTGTATATCTTTTCACCGCCCATTATGATGAAAGTTACTGAAGTTGATTATTATGAATGAGTGGATGGAGTGATTAATAACAAAGTTTTAAAATTTTTGGAAATGAATGCACTTTCGTATCGGGAGAATGAAATTCAGAATATTGTGATGTTTGGGGTGGAATGCATGCAATTGGAACGAGAAAAAGAAGAGGAGAAGAGGATGAATGGGGGGGGGTTAAATTAAGGGCAATTTGTGAAAAGTTTCAAATTAAATAAATTTTTGAAAAAAAAAATGAGAAACGGAAAAAATCACTTTATTTAAAGAAATAATTTATTCATCCATTTTGTTTATAAGCAGGTGACTATCTATGATCAATATGAATATGATGAATAATGAATTCAATTTATAGTTTATCAATATAGTTAAAAGAAAAAAAAATAATCCTCAAGATCATCTTCATTTATCATTAATTTATCATATGATTTTAATTTTTTTTTTGCTCATACACATACAAAAAAACTCATTAATTGTCCCGAAGTTTAACCAAATAAATCGGTTCATCAATAATTAGAGAAAAATAAATTACTCTATTTCTATTTGAATTAGATTGTTAATTTAAATTTCCCGAGGTGGTTAATTACGGATCATTATTTTCGTCTAATTTTATTCTATTCCCATTCTTTGCTAAATTTGTTTTTTTCACAAAAAAATAAAATAATGAATTATCAAAGTTGGTATAGAAATTAACCGATCAACAATATTGGATGAGACTATATATAATTACCATCAATAAGGCTAAATAAGTAGAATTTCGATGAATTATAGGTTATGGTGGTATTATATATATAATTAATGGTGATATATATAGTATATACGTATTATTGATAATAATGGTAGGTTGTAAGGAATGGATTTTTACTTTCATATTATGTTAATAAATTGACCCGAGAGAAACGTTATAGGTAATCGATTATTGTTAATATTTTAGAGATTAGCAATCAATTTATTATAAAAATATATCGTCTATGGTTATAAATAGTATTTGCATCTGGTACACACTATGCTATCAGCCTGAGTTGGATTGCAACATCAGTCTGGAGACCGTACGTAGCAAATGTGTATGTTGACGAATGTTCTGATCTATATACAAGATCACTATTTCACCCGTGTTTCTTCTTCCGCGTCACTAGATTCATTCGTGGACAAGGCAGGAAAAAGATTTTACTTTAATTCCCTCAATTTTTCAGAAGATAGATCAAACGCCTAAATTGGTTAGTGTCAGGTGTGGCTGTGGGAATGGGGGTGAGAAACATGAAGGAGATAGTGGTTGTGATAATTATGGAAATGATGATAAAGGAAAAAATAATCGTGATCTTGATCATAATAGTATTATTAATTGTAACTCAATAATAATGGTGATACTGATAATTTTAATAATAAGACAGCTAATAATTACGAATGCCATGGCCACAATAATAGTGATAATAGCAAGGATCATTGTAATGGCAATATAGAGAAAACTGGTATTTTAGGCGCAGTTTCAGTATATTTTTATGAAACAAAATATGTTTTAAAGAAATCATTGCAGAATTACCCAAACTTTATTCATAAAAGAAGGAATCAAGAAGAAATTATCAAAAAGAAATCTCCAAAGAATTTGAAAAGGATGAAGAAAATGAAGACGGAAAAGCCCGAGGATAGCAGTCCAAAATCAACTACTATATAGTTCGGCTGCAGTTTCTTCAGCCTCAGCTACAAACACTTGGTTGAAAATTTTCAGTTGCCAATGTTTCGGCTGTGACTTCTTTGCTTCTGCACCTTCTAAAGGTGATTACCAGTAATTAAAATGGAAATTTTTGTAAAAGAATAATCGTTGCGGTTATTCGAGGAAAAAAAATGGAAAGAATGAACAAAAAAAAGATGATTATAGAACAATATTCCATGATAATATTGCTAGATTGAAATAGAAAAAATACCGAAAGAGCCAATTGCCCTACTACATCTTCATTGTCGACCAAGTGATTTGAAGAAATGAATTGGTTTTAATAATAATTTGTCATTAAAATTTGTATGATAAAATCAAATAAATAAATGCGAGAGATATTTTATGAATACATTTGCAATAAAGTGAAATGTTTTATAATTCGAGTGGAAAACATATTTATAGAAAAACTATTATTTCAAAAAAAGTGAAATACCTTTATTAAATCAAGATAATTAGCTAGTACAATTCCTTCATATATTTACGTCAAAGTAACATAAAAACGACTATACGTTCATTTGTTCAATCATTTAACTTGCTACGATTTTAAATCTATTCATTTATTTTATTCTACTTTTATTTTTTGCTACTTGCCATTTTCTGCTATCTAATTCACGCATTAGTGAAACCAAATGAGAATAGAATATTTAGTACAAGTTTTACATACACAAAGGCAAAATATCCAGCATCAACTAAAACGCTTAGATGTTTCCAATTCATTTGATATATCGAATTCCTTGTTATCTATGTCAAAACTTACATTATTTCGTTATTGTTTAACAACTCATTATTATTAAATTATTCTTAGGCTCAGATATTAAAACATTATAATCATCCTTTTGCAAGAAATGTTAATATGACCCCATATTCCTCAAAAGGAGTCCCTGAGTAACGTATAAAGTTGAGAAACCACCGAGTTTTGCATTTGGATCTGGACTCTCTCTATTTTTCAAAGAGTGCCAATCAAATCCTCCTGTGTATCAAGCTCATCGTCCTCCTTGAAATGTCATCACTAAAAGATAGTGGGAAGGTACTTGCATGGGAATTGGAAGGGTAGTTCTATTAAATCCAGCACCTGAGTTCACTATGTAGGATTTAATATATTCATCCGAGGTCCAATTATTATATTAATTGAAAAATTTCAAATGGGAGTGTGTGAAAGAATGATAATCTTTTTTTCTTTCAAAATTGGTTCATTTCGCACGGTTGGGGCGATGAAATTATCTAATAATAATAGTAAAAATCAAACAGAAAAGGCCAGAAACTGAAGGTATCTTGTGCCTTTTGGGGACTATTTTAAGGTTTTTGGAGCATAATTCCGACAGTACCAATTCATTTGCTAATTAATTAGTGAATGAAAAAAAATTTATTTTTTATCAATTATTTGATAAATTTCTAATTCATCGAATTTACCATTTACTATATTGATGTTGTCATAAGTCCTTCTTGGACTACAATAAACACTACTATCTACACTAAACCAAATATCACCAATGCATCCGAAAGTAGGTAAATAAGTAGGATTACAATAAATTGCATTATTGTAATCATTATTAATAACATAACTAATTAGTGCACTATTAATATCATTTCTATTTCTAATATTAAAAATAAAACTTTCAGTTGTCTTCTTATGTTCACTTCCATTCCAACTAAGTGGATTATAACCACCAAATATTTGCTCTGAATTTCGTTTTTTGCCAACTACAAGGGTTTTGTTGATATTATCGCATTTTTGATGGAATGTAATTTCATTTAAACCATCTCTACTACTGCGATATAGAAGTTTGAATTCATATTTGACTTTCCTGAATGAAGTGTATGGTGGATTTTTTCTATCAATCCAATTTGCAAAAAGCAAAGTAAGATTTCGGTTGATTGTCATTGATTCAAGTTTTGAATTTCTTGATGGTAATAAATTCAATGTTTGTTGTCTACCAGGAGCTATATAAGATTGTAAAAGGGGTTTCCATAAATTCCTAGGAAAAAGCATATTGTATGGTTCAATCTTATCAAAAAAATCATCTCTAGAAATATCCTGGAATCTTATTAGAGAAAAAAATTCTTTTAATGTGCTGCCCAAATCAACAAAGTTTTGTGATGACCAATCTCCAACATTGACCTTATTGATTTCTGGATGTTTTGCTAATCCCCATTTAAGAATATTTTCCCAAATAACTATTTCATCAACAGAAAAATCTTTTCTTTTGAGAATTTCCAATAAAACTGGTTTTTTCAACATTTCAAATTCATTTGACTGAAATAATTTTTCACTATAATTACAAAATTTTTCTAAGTAGATATTTTTCAATTCCTTATATTTTTCATTAGCAAAAATCAACTGTAGAATTTTAACTGGATTTTCTTTTATATAATCATCATAATTTTCAATAAAGTATTTCATCATATATTCATATAGTGATTCAATACCAAGTCTATCCGCTGCAATTAATAGTTTTAATACTTCATCTCCAGAATAGTTTTTAAATTCAATTTTACATGTGTATAAAAACCTTTCAAAATAATAAATTATTATTTACTATATATTTAATATAATAAATAATTAAACTATTTAAACTTACTTGAGAATAGGGTTGAAAAGTTTTTCACTAATATTAATTTTCTTAATAATATAATATCCATTTTCTTTTGTTGCATTACTTAATGCATTGCCAAAAAATGAACAATGGGCTGATATGATGGATGCATGTGCATGAATTTCTTTAATGTGTGGTTCTACACCAATATATATTTTTACATCATAAAGTTCTTCAGTGTTTAATAATCTTTCATTATCGTTAAAATATTTTTCAAATATTGAATTCATTTTATTTATTTTTTTTTTTTATAAAAATGTTTATTTGGAAAAAAAAAATTTGTCATGATGGGATCTTTAAATTATACTTTTGCTAACTATGACACGTCATCTATAATAGTAAAATGTAATAAATTGCTTGTATGTCGATCACTGACATCTATATTTAGGACAATAAACAAAAAAAGAATTCAATTATTTTCATTGGTGCAAAACTTCATAGTAACGCAAATTGAGGCAAATTATCGTCGATCACTTACGTTTTATGGAGAGGGTTTTGGTCGAAATAATTAAAATTTTGAGGTGGAGTGTTTGGATATGAAATTCTGATTGGCTAATTTGAATTTTACATATGTGAACTGCAAATTCACAGTAAAGCCGCAAATGGCCATAACAGATTATATAGTTTTCTTATCCCAAATTCAAATAATGAAACAATGAAATAATAAATTGAAAAAACATTGTAAAATACTATATGCCAGGATTTATTGGAGTGTCATATAAGTAGATCAGCAAATTTAATAATGATAATGTAAATCAATATGAATAATGGATTCATATAATTTTTTGAAAGGTATGTATATATACAACACGAGCATAGATAATAATCCGATCATTGGCTGTTATTGTATTACAAAAATCAAGTGAAATTAACAATGAAAACCATGACATTCAATTTTTTAACTTGTCTAAATTCAAAGAAAATTTCTTCTAAAAATTTTCTTTCTTTCATCAGGACTAATTAGATCGACAAGAGGATTGATTTCACAGCTTATTTTCACCAAAATCTAATTATAATTATATTGATATACTTAACAATCATGAGTTTATGTAATATATCCTGATTACATGAACCAAAATTTTTTCGGCTTACGCCTTTATTCATTTTATTAATGATAAATGATAGTTAGAATTTTTATTTATTGAATTATCTATTATTTTTTTATGTCACGCGTTAAGTTAAAATGTAAATCATCATCACAAATTTTGGATGTTATGACCAACTTTGTTATTAATAAAAATCAAAATCCAATTCCGCTCAGGAAAGAACAGGAATAACAGAACATTTGTGCAAATTTTGAGGTGGTGTTATATAGTCTGTGCAGCGCCATTTTTCTAAGGGTACTTTTTCGATTTTACAATACCCTTCACAAATTGTTGATTTTTTTTGAAATGTCTATTAAATGTGTGCAAACATTCTGGCAATAAAAAGTAAGTGATAAACTAGATTTGAATTGGATCTGAACTTGATCTCCAATTTAGAGCGGTAAAAACTATATACTAGTGAAGTTTCAGGAGCAATGGGTTCTGTATAACATTTCGTGTAACAACAAACTTTTAATAGCCAAATGTTATTATTTTTATTTTTTATCAACTATTTGAAAAACTTACAATTCATCAAATCTACTATATTAATGTTATTATAAGCCCTTGAAATACTAATAATGCTATTATCTGGTTTAAAATAAACAGTCCACCATGTCCAAATACAGGTAAATAAGAAGTACTACAATAAATTGCATACTCAGAATCATTATTAATGACATAACTAAATTGTACAGTATTAATATCATTTCTATTATTTATATTTAATATATAACTTTCTGTTGTATTTTTAAATTCATTAAATCTATTCAAATTGAGGGGATTATTATGGCCACCAAATATTTGCTCTGAATTAAAGCTTGAACGAATCAATGAAATTCGAACCGATTTGAATCAAATCGAATCACCTAATTTTTGATTCAAATTCGAATTATACTCTGATTCGATTTGATTCGATTCTAACTGATTCAACTTAACTCGATTCGAACTAGCGATGGTGGGCGAAATTGCGTTTAGTGGGCTGTAATTTCCGAAATTAATTGGCCTAAACTTTGACGAAACTAATTTTAATGGCTGAAATTGGGAGTTTTTTAAAATAAAGTAGATTGATTTAGATACTTATTATATGTATTGGAACTACCTTTTTTTCAAAAACAGTTTCGGCTACCATCACTAAATAATATCCTTTATCAATTAAAAATTTTAAAATATATACAATCTTGGTTTAGCAGATAGAAATTTTTTCCAAAAATCCGGTTTATTATATTCCAACCTTGTCGCAGCAGACTATAAATCATAATAATAATTAAATTCTTATCATAATGGATTTTTAAAATTTCTGCTTCACATATAAAACATATAAAATTTTTCTTATTATTATGTGTCTATCCATTGTGACTATAACAAGAAATCCGTTATATTGAAAAGAATTTTATTTTTATTATTATTAAACCTCAATCTGTTATTATCCATTAAATTGAGGTACACTACATTGAAATCCACTGTATTTAACATGACATTAAGAAAAATATAGGAATCCGGTTTGATTCAAATTGAGCCACAAATCAAATCAAATCGAATCACTCTAAAATTCGATTCGATTCGTTCGGAGCCTTACTCTGAATTTTGTATTTTGCCAACTATAAAAGTTTTATTGATGGAATGTAGTTTCATTTAAACCATATCTACTACTACAGTATAGAAGTTTGAATCCATGTTTGACTTCCCTGAATGAATGATCCAAGTGTTGTGTTCAATTTTGAAATCCTTGGTGGTGGTATTTTAATGTTTGTTATCTATCAGGAACTACATAAGATTGTAAAAGGGATGTCCATAAAGTCGTAGGAATCTTATTAGAGAAAAAAATTCTTTTAATAAAATGATCGACATGATATCATCATATGGGGGCTGTTCTAGGAAAAAGTGGGTTTCGACCCTCAGATTCAAAAATGAGATATTTATACCAAATTAATCTATAC
>CAUDNR010004072.1:2080-27623 GCA_958430865.1 Entrophospora sp. SA101
TATAAGTAGTAACAACAATAACAACAATAACAACAACAACAACAACAATAACAGCAACAACAACAACTACATTAGCAATGATAGTAATAATAAGAACGCTAGAGGTCATGATTATAATCATAATCATAGATTAACAAATGGACATTTAACTAATAATAATAACAACAACAACAACAACAACAACAACAACAATAATAATAATAATAACAAAAATGTTAATAATGATGATGATGATGATAATAATAATAAAGAAGAGTATTTATCATCAGAGGAAGAAGGTGAATATATTAGTAGTGATAATCATAGTGAATATGATGATGATGATGATAATCAACTCATGTTGAATATGAATAATGATGATTTAAATAAAATTATAATAGATGGTGAAGTTGAAAATCCTTTGACAGTTTCTTATAATAATAATAATAATATTTCTGATGAAGAAGAAAATTTAATTGAAGTATTATCATCATCATTTAGTTCATTGAATTATGATAATAATATGAGTAGTAATAACAATAATAGCAATAATAGTGTTAGTAGTAGTAATAGTAACGATAATAATAATATTAGTAATAATAATAAAAATTTTAAAAACCAAGAAAATGAAAAATCAAATAAAGATGTTGACAAATTTAATAAAATAGATACTACAACAATTAAAGATCGCAATGAAAAGGTTTCAAGAATAATCCTGAATGAAGAGAACAACAACAATAATGGTAATGTTGACGAAGCATTTATAATTACAAAGATTAAAGAATTGACAACTTTAAAAAAAAATTTATTTCAAAAATTACGTGAGACAGTTGCTGAAGAGCCCAAACATGATATTATCACTAATAATAATAATAATAATAATAATAATAATAATAATAATAATAATAATAATAATAGTAATAATAATAATAATAATAATAATAGAGAATTATATAATAATAATAATAATTATAATAATAGCAATAATAATCATATCCATAAAGAATTATATAATAATAATATACCTTATGATTCTGATTATATTAGACCAAATAATATATACAAAAATAGATTACATGGTAATGGTGGTAATGATTATAGAAACACAAGAAGACATGATGAAATAAGATATCACGAAATAATAAGACATGATGATGGATTACAACAGAGTTACAAAAGACCGTCACTGTCACATTCAAGATCTAAAAGTGACAACAAATATTCTACATACTATTATCCTAGGTCAAGATCCCCCAGCTATCATAGATCTATAGATTACATAAGAAAACAAAGTCTTTCTCCATCATCAATATTAAAACATGGATTTGACGACTACTCAAAAAATCATAAATCATTAACAACAACGCCATCAACAAAAATGTCAACTACGTCGTTAAAAAAAAAAGATTTAGAACTTGATATTATAAAAAAATCAGCAAAAAAACGATCTGAAAATTATAATCAAATCTTGTTGGAACCTTCCATTAGAATTGAGGAACCTCCGCCGATGCTTATAGTATTAGATCTGAATGGTACATTGGTTTATCGTGATGGCGAACACAGACTGATTCATCTACGTCCTCACATTTCGGCTTTTAAAAATTTTCTATTTCGAAACAAAAATTTTAATATTATGATTTGGTCATCAGCACAAAGAATTAATGTAAATAGAATGGCGAAGGAAATTTTTGGAAATGGATACGGTGAAATATTACTTGAAATTTGGTCTAGAGATAAATTTAACTTGACAAATGAAGAATATCATTCTAAATGTTTAACAATAAAAGATTTGGAAATGGTTTGGAATGAATTAAACACATCTATGAATAAAAATACGATACAATCGTCAAATTCAGAAAGAAAACCATCACCATTTATACCGCCACCACATTCATCGCTATCACTACAATCATCGTCAATATTATGGGATCAGACTAATACAGTATTAATAGATGATTCGCCACTTAAAGCCCAATTACAGCCTCATAACGCAATACATTTAAAAGAATTTAATCGAGAATTATTTTGCGATGGAAATGACAGTGAATTATTAAATATTATTGAATATTTAGAATTATTAAAATGTCAAAGCAACATCAGTCATTTTATAAAAAATCATCCTTATGATAGCAATCAAAATTATGTGAATTATTACCAGAACGAAATAAACATTGAGTCAGTAAGTGATAACACGAAGATTGTAGCTAATAACTACTACGAGGAGGGGAATGAAGGAATAATTGAATTAGATTTAGACGAAGAAGATTTATAGCTATCTATTATTTAATTAAAAAAGTTTTTTTGGAAGATATTTTCATAATTTATATATATTAATAAAATTTTCATTTTGAATTTTGTAAAAACCTCCAAATTCTTTTTTTTTTTGAAATCTCATAATAAATAAATAATGGCATCTGTATATCGTTAGGTCAAGGAAAATTTTATACTTTTTCTTTAAATTTAGCAATAGACCATAAACAAAAGGTTCACGCAACAAAGACTTATGAGTTTCGACTTGGCGAACAGTTTATTTTATTTTTATTAAAGATTAAGATTAAAAAATTATTCATATGTACATATATATTTAAAATGGATAATAGTAATATTAACAATAATAATCGCACTTATTATTATTATATTTTCCGTGTTTTTATATCGATTATCACGCTTATAATCAATATATATAAAGTTAAGTGAATTAGCCAAAGAATATTATGTTGAGATTCAGATTGAACACCTTGAACTTAAAGATCACGATTTGTTTGAAACATTTAATAAACATCCATCTGACATTATTAAAAATATATTTTTTGGATTTAATTCCAATGAAAATAAATATATTTTTAAAGCTTGAACCTGCAATTAGAACAATGCTCAAATGACCTTGAATCAAGATGATATCCTTATATTTGAAGCTTTACTTAAATATTTTAAAGGTATTATTAATACGCGTCAATTGAATGTAAGTTTTTTTCATGAAACATACTGTTTGCCAAATTAAAGTTCCATTATTATATAAATATTTTATAGGCAAGTTCTATTTCTAGTATTGTAATAGCCGCTATAAATTTAACTTCCAAAGCATTGATATACGATTATAAGAAATGTCTGGGGTAAGAAAGGTTGTTGGAAAATCGCATGTGTTTGACAATTTGGAAACACCAAGAAGCAACTCAACATGCAAGTTTGTGTTTGATTATCGGATAGATGTTGAAGTGTATTACTTTGGGGCTCAACCATTTCAATCATTCTCTTGTTCCTCGTTACGCAAGGTTAACCTGACGACGCAATTAAATTGGGGATAGCGCGGCCCTCAAGTTTCATCGTTGCCATGGAGACCGTTGGAGCCAGTGCTAGCGTCTGGCCGTTTGGCTGACAAAAATAGCCAAAAATGGACAAATAATTATTTTGGCCATTGGCTAACCACCACTAGTGAATCACTGTATCCAAGTCAATGGGATGACTCTTTAAAACAAAAAAATTGTTTGGCCACGGCAATTCCGACAGTGGCTAAATTCTCCCTATTGTCCAGAGCCTTCCAACTTGTTGATTTCCTCGCCCGTGAAAAAAAATTTCATAGTTATGAGAGTGCGATTGCATGTTTATAATAGGAAAGTGATCAATATCAGGTTTATTTTTTTATTTTTTGGGGGATTTTTACAGCTTGCATGTAATCGAGAAACATGCACAACATACACACAACATTTAGAGCGCATATAATACACAATACACGTACACACGCGCACAAAAAAAAGGGAGTCAAGTAGAGACTCGGTCACTAAAAATCTTTCCACTGCCACTTGGGTGATAAGGAAATGAATGGACCAATGAAATCACCATGGTTTATTCAGTACACACTTGTGATTGACCGTTCATTTTAAGGGAAACGGAAATTACCACTCTGCCAGTTTTTTTCATAGAGTATTATGTGACTTGGTTCTTTAAAGGAAAGGTTTGTTTCTACATGGTCTTAGTATTGCAATAACGGCGACGTATTATTCATGCACAAGGGAAGGATTAAAATTGTTTTCCTTCTAGGTTCATTTTTCATTGGTAGAAATTTTTTTGCGGTGGAGGAAACAATTCACATTAAACGACTTGTGGATTTTAATCACCATTTTACTAACACCAAGGAAAATTTTGAGTCCAGTTCAGTCTTTTATCAAATAGGTGCTTGTATCCTCTTATAGATTTTTATCACCAGTGAGTTGTTTGATTTTGATTTTGATTTTGATTTTGATTTTGATTTTTCTTTGCTCTATTTTATTGATTATTTTATCAATTTTTTGGTTTATGTTATAGAGTTAGTTTTTGTAAATTTTATAGTGAAGAACAATTAACAACCCATAAAAAATTTCACAAAAAATATTATAAATATTTATTGATTATGTCTATTTGTTTTAAACAAAAATAAAATTCTGCTTAACAATGATTATTGAATGATTTGTTTTTTACCTGAATGAGTGAGTGAATTGGTGATGTTATTGTAATTTTTCAAACACAAGGCAGGATTATGGGCATTTATTTGCATTGGTTTGATACCAATCAAACAAAACAAATATTATCAAGTATGTTTGAGTGTAGAAGTTTGATTTCATCAGGATAAGGGGGAGGTGGTGAGGTGATGCGACATATGGTTGACGCTCTTCATCAATATCCATGTCTCCAGTAGTAGGTTATATTGATCAACATACACAAAATATAAATTAAAGCCCAAGGAAAATAAATTCATACAAAATTAGGAATAGTAAAAATTGATTATTTGTCTATTTAAAAGACAATTAGACTAGTTAATCTATTTGACCGTTGAACAACTTTACTTAGCACGCAAGGTATATTTATTTATTGGTTTTTTTTGAAGGTTACGTAGCGTAAAAACAACAAAAACGTGTCGCGTTTAGGCAGCACATAATATTGATTATTGTCGTGTTTTTAAAGACAAAAGCTAAAAATACAAAAATGCGCTTTATTTCAACAAATTTTTGAATTCCAATTGGTTACCTACTATCTGTGTCTGATATATACACAGGCAAGTTAATTCCTACCCGACAGTAGAGTAACTTTTACATAGTATGCGAGGCTTGATTTTTGGATTTTTTAAATATGAGATGATTAAACATTTTTAGCAACGTTTGCATGCTAACTAAACCATTATCGTCATCTTTAAACTTTACTGAACAACGATCACTATTCAAATAAAAGTGCAGGTGCTTTGAATTTATTATCGCATGAGATGACATATAAACAATTCGATGCCTAGCTAGTTGCTATGAAATGCCAATTATTGCTGAAATACACGCGTCCCGCCCTAACACATTATCTATAAAAGTACAAAATAAAATAAATTGTTACTTGTGTGCTTGCTTCAGTATTTATATAGACCAAATCGAGCGATTTAAAAATCTAAAGCATATCATGATGCTAAAAAAAAACAGTCATATAGTTAAAATTCAAACTTGATTTTCCAAAAAAGTTGATTCCAAGAGAATTGGACCAAAACGAATAATAGCCTCGACTATATAAACAGAGGCTCAAAGCAATCATTATGTAAAGAAATAAAATAATTATCTAATATTTCATAGTTTCTTTATGGCTCTATTGTGCGTGAAAATGAAATCTATATGAATTTGCAATTCACATATGTGAAATTAAATTAATCGACCAAAAGGAATTCCACATCCAAACATCTTTCGTGTTTATTAAATTCAATTGCATTGCATACAACAATTCTAGATGTTCAAAAAGTCAATCAATTTCTTGAACCGGATCCAAATATTAAAGTAAATATTGTTTCCAATATTAGGTTTATAAAATAATAAAAAATTGCAATTAAATAAACAAATGTATACGTCTATAAATGTTTAATTGAAAATCTAACTAATTTCTGTACTAATACTAAATACTATTCATCATCATCATCGTTGTTGTTATTATTATTATATTATAAAAACATTTGATAATAATATCGATATGTACGCATGTAAACACCATTAGTATAACTTTTGCTTGTAGTCACAATAAATTAAAAGACGTTGAGAGATCTCAATTATTTCGTGGAGATCTTTCACCATCTTGTTGAGCTCATGAACACTAATTAACTTAATATTGTTATTGTTGTTGTAATTGTGGCTATTGATATTTATTAAATTCATACTTTCAACAATACCTTCAACATTATCATCGTCATCATTATTTTTTCGATTTGTACCAGAAAAATAGACCAGAGATTCAGATATGCGCTCTATTTCGCACCTTAACCGTCTGGAAATAATGTTTATTCCGATTTCTCTCCATTGCTGGCATGTAGCCATAACGGTCTTTACTATCTCCAACAAGTCAAGATACTCGAAAATAACTCCAAGTATCTCTAATGGTAAAATTTGGTTTTGATTTAACATCGTCAACGATTCTTCTTTTTGTTCTTCTTCAATTGGTGCTTTTGATACTTCTAGTTCTTTTGATTCTTTTTTCTTGGTTATATTGTTTTTCCTTGATTTACTGAGGCCCATTTGTAATTCCCTGGCTCTACGAATAGATTTAAGAGCTGTTTTTTCTTCTTGGATACGATGCTCCTTCAAAAAATTTAACAGGTCTTTGTCACCATAGAAACCTGGTCCGCGTCCAAAAAATATTGGATTTAATCTACATGTAAGTGGTTCAATATACCCAATGCATGGCCATATCTCATTGTTGGACATTCTTTAATAATAATAATATATGAATAAATTATTATGGATATATACACATAAGTATATGTATAAATACACATGTATGGTATGTATATGTATGTACTAACCTAAGTCCAATTGAAGTTGCAAGAGCAAGATCCTCATCAACGATAAACGGATATGGATATTTATCGAAATTGCATTCTTGTCTTATCTTCTTGACCTCATCTAAAGGGCCAGGACAGATAATAATAAAATAGGCATCAGACCGAAGGAGCAATCGGTTAAACTATAAACATAATAGAAAACTTGATGAATAATTTTTTTTTATAATAGTATAATTTCATTCAAACTTACAGGTATGTTTTTTTGTGGCACTCTGGTTATAGAGTTGTCAAAAGGATCGAAAAAAGAAGGTTGTGGATCATCGTGTAGCCCCTGAAGGTTCAGGAGCAGTAGGAGTTTAGGGCAGACGGGACACCACGTCGCCTTTAAAATATCATATTATTAATTTTAAATATTATATGAAAATAAATAAATAATTTTTGTGAATAATGTGAATGAAAATAAATAAATAATTTTTGTGAATAATGTGAATGAAAACAATTTTTCATTACACACCTTCAGCGTGATTAAAATTAGAACGTGGTGACTCGAAAGCTCTTTAATATTAACGTTATTGCCATCTATGTCGACAACACGAAAAGGAAAGAAAAAATCGGTATTCATTGGTTTTTTTTTTTTTTTGAAAAAAAAAGTTTTCGAAATAAATAAATTGTTGTGTAACTTATCGTCTGATTGTCCTCATAATCAATAAAAATATATTTATTTGAACATATATATAATATATATATATATGTGCGTGTATGTATGTATGTATATACACATCTAAAAAAAAATTTTTCACATATACAAAAATTAAATAATAAATAAGTAATTTCAAAGTAATTCGATAATTTTCTTTACTAATTGTTGCATTTCTTTGGCTTTAGCTTTACCAGTTTCAAGAACTTCCTCGTGATTTACAATGAATTCATCATAGGCACCAACATTTTTTATTGAGGGATCAGCGCTTCTTACATCACTCATAGCCACTTTGTTGGTTACCAAACTCAATCCTAAAACTCTAAGACCACAATGCCTTGCAACAATCACTTCAGGCACAGTTGACATACCAACAACATCTCCTCCTATAAATTTTAAGAATTTTGCTTCTGCCCTTGTTTCATAAGTTGGACCACACACATAGCAATAGACCACTTCTTTTATTGATCCTTTAGAAAAATTTAATATGTTGGCAGCTTTGAATGCCTTTTCACGTAATTCATAGTCGTAAGCATCTGACATTGGAATAAATCTTGGGCCAATATTCAGATTAGGTCCAATTAAAGGATTAGTTCCTGTTAGTCCCGGTAATGAGATATGATCAATTATTACACCTATGTCTCCTACTTTAAATTTCTCACTATTGAGCGATCCTGTTGCATTCGTTACTAATTAGATTTAGAAAGAAAGAATGCACGTGAGAGAAAAGAATGGGAAAGAAAGAGTAAGTGAATTAGTTTTATATTAATATTTTTTATTTATTACTTAAATCATAAAAAATATATAATTAAATTAATATAAATATTTATTTCCTTACCAATTAAAGTTTCTACTCCAATCAATTTAAAAACTCTTATGGGGAAAGTGACTTGTTTCAAGTCATGGCCTTCATAAAAATGAAATCTACCAACCATACAAATCACTGGTATTTTCCCAATCAGCCCAAAAACCAATTTTCCTTCATGTCCAGCAACTATGTTTAACAAATTTATAAAACATTAACATAATATATATTTAATTAACTAATTAAATATAATTTTTTAATATTGATTGGTAATCACCTGTACTATTAACAAATCCTGGTATCTCTTCATATTTAAATTCAATTTTCGGGATTGCATCATCACCATCAAGTCTCTTTTTGCTCTTAGAATCATAGTCATTATTATTACTACCACTACTAATACTATCAGCTAAACCCCCAAGACCTGAGCCGCATATAATTGCAACTTTTGGCTTTGATAACTGAATTGGCAATTTTTGTAACAGATAATTTTTTGCAGAATTAAAAACTGCCATTGAAATATTATCAAATTCATTGCTATCTTGAGCTTCGTTGTTTTGTGGTGGTGGCATTATTATTTTATTACTATTGTTATGGTAGAGATAAAAGCTTTAACAATTTTTATAAATATAAAAAAATTGTAAGCAGTAACAAGTTTTGAGTTGGTGTAACTAGTACCATATTCAAAATTTTGATCACCAATTTATTTTATTATCATATGCTCCCACATAAATGATATATACACTCCCCTACCATAAATATCCGATCACCCAAGTCGTGTAACGTTAAATGAAAAGAGTCCTTACTAAAAAAGTAACGTTTTCTTAAATAAAACCGTTTTTACTTTACCAAGTAGACTTGTACTTGATATCAATATCTCTAAATTACAAAAGCTTCGAAAGGTTCGGTATGGTATTAATGGAAACGGTCAAATTTCTTCATTGTAATGTATATTATTTCATTAATAAAATGTGCTCAACGTAACAGATTACATATATCCACAATATGGTGTTAGCATAAATTAGTTCGTGAAAAAGGTTTAGAAAAGTATTCGACTGCCCCGTAATTTTATTATATAAAACGCTTAATAAAGTTGACAGAATGCAAATTTTAAGGCTTTACGTTTTGTTGTCTATACTTGATCAAATTTTCTCAAATTTTAACCATATATAATTCAAGATATTTTAAGTGGACTTACTTAATGACGTAATACATGATTCAACAGAGTTTTGAAGGTTTTTACTAAGCTCAAAGTTTTCATAAAATTCACGGAATTTTTTGTCTAATTTAAAATTTTCATCCTAAATTCATTAATAATGCAAACTCGACGAGACTTTAAGTTTATATGCAAATTAACTTTAAAAATCATGTTTACTTAATGCACCAGTCCCGGTTCGATTAATAAAATTTCGAACTGCATAAGGCGTAACATTTTCGATTATTAAAATTATCATAAGGTGGTCAGATGTTTATGGTAGGGGAGTGTATGATAGATAGATGTAATGATAAAATTATTGATATCAAAAAATAGATAAATGCCAAAGGGAAATATTAAACGATTTCTCAAATTGCTTATTTTGTTACACATTAAAATCGCATGTTTTTGAATTTTGATCAGTTGCCTTTGGAAATAAATGGTTTAGAAAGTCAAAAAAAAAAATATTTACCTAGTGCAATAATTGTGTGAAATGGCACCACACTTTACTTCTCGTTTTTCTTTGAACAGATTGCACTGTGGCCGTTGAAGAGGCGTCATTTTCAACGATGCAATTATAGTCATTCAATAGTTACATTTATTATTTAAATTTAAAACAATGAATTTTGCAATACAAACCCTCGTTTCAACGAGCTATAATTAAATCCATTAAATTCGCGTTACAACGAATTTTAAATTTTTGCATTCGTTGAAGCAACGCGATTAGTAATTTGGTATAACGAATTTTACTTTTAGATTCGTTGAAATGAGATTTGACTATCAACAAACAAGAATTTTAATATCGATTTAAAATTCTTTATCAATTAAAATTTTAGGGATCCGGTTTGATTCGAATCAAATCGAACCAATCCAGTTTTTGGAATTCGATTCGTTTTGAGTCGTATTTCTTGCCTGGATGGATCATTTAATTTAAGGTGAGGTTTTCTTAATCATGGAGGCAACTGCATTTATTCATGACCAACAACAATTGTAAAACCTTCTTTTTTGGAGCTGGATTTTTGATTAACCTTCTGTCGTTAGTAGTCAAAACAAATTACAAGAAATTGATTTTTTTTACTCGCTCAGTATTTCAATTACTGATGGATATTATGGTTATTCTAAATCTATAATATGTCATTCGGCATGAAATCGTTGGTCTCCTCATTATTAATATCGATCGCGTTCCTTTTGACATAGATTCATTGGCCTCCCTCTATTTTCCATATATATATTTTATATTTTTTCTCCAAACATGTGCTTGTGTATATAAGATATTAATTATAAAATAAATAAAGTGTATTAAAAAAGAGTTTTAATAAAAAAGATGGGAGACATTGATTGCCCATATTATTAGTTATCCTGTAAATGGCAAGGTGTGTTTCCATTCATTGCTTGAAATTTTAAGTTTACGTTTTATACCCTTAGGGTTAAACTCTTCAAATATGTAGCTGTTCTTTTGTGGTTTTTGACTCGCTTGTAAATGGTCTCTTATAAAGGTTAAAATCGGGTGGTTTTTCCTTTGGCAAAACCAAAAAAAAAGGACAAATGCCAGCGACAAAAAGCTGCAATCTGGTTTGAAGCAGTCTGAAGCAAATGATGCAAATATGTATGCACATTTGTGAGTATAATTAAATGTTGTGTATGTAATAAATAGATTTTAACACCATTTAGGTTGACAAATGCCAGGGACCAAAAGTTGCGCGATCTGCTTCAAAAACTTCATATTGCTTCAAGCCAGACGGCAGCTTTTGCACTGAAGGACATGAATTATAAATTATTATAAATAAAATTTTTTTTTGTAAAAAAGTGTTTGTGTGTTTATATTGTATGTATTGTGTAAAGTGAAATAGCTCATGTTATAATTTCGTGCGTTTGTTTGTTTGTATTTGATAAAAAAAGATGATTGCACATCTTTACATCTTTACAAATTATCTATCTTGTGAACTGGTAATAATTGTTGACAGTTTCTTCATTATATTGTTCCAGACCCTCAGCCTTAATATAACTACCAAATAATCAATCTTTAACCTAATAGTGTTTATTGGGTGCCCCTAGCTGTTGAATCACGTGAAATTTTTATGACAACCTTTTTGTAAAATCTAAATTTTTCAACGATTTGAAACATATTAAAGATGATTAATAAGAGTTATATAAGCAATTTTCTTGAGCGCGTGCTTCAAACATACTTTGCTAATAAATCAAACTATTTATGGTGTGATGTAATCTTTAAAAGCATGATTGAAATGCGTTTCAAGCAGATATTAAAAATATTAATCAATCGAAGCAAATTAACATCCATACTCATATTACTACTTTTAAGAATGAATAAAAAATTTTTTTAAACATGTTTTATAATATGGGACATACTGCAACAAAACCAGACAAAGTGAACATACATACTACAAAAGATTTCAAGGTTTCAAAAATTTTAGTCAACGTGACCATGATTATATTATTATTTAACACTTATAAAAGATTACTCAAAACCCGTAACACTGCTTTTTTCCTTACTTGGGATAGATTGTATGATTTTGGGTTTTGATTTTTTTTTGTAAATTAAATTTGTTGTTTGCCTATATATATTTGTAAGTAAACAGTGGTACGGGAAATATAGAATGGTCTCTCCTGCTCACTTGCACATCCTCGATTACAAAACTTGTTATTATAGGTATCAAATTTATTGATAAATAAAAATACACTATAAATTTCAAATCACAAGAGGTAGATATTTACAATACTCCTTTGAAAAAATTATTGCTATTGTGATTCTGAAATAATTTTATTTTAAAAAATTTCATAGTTAAGTGTTGACTTGAAATTTTGATAGAAAGTAATAAGGAAATTTATCCATTATGTGAAAAATAATAGGTCCTGGTAAAACAATGGTTAGTGGAAGGGAGCATACAATTGCTAAAGATGCACCTATATATTTAGGAAAACAAAAATAACCCATTACAAAATCATTTATACATAAATATACACATACAGCATACACACATGTTACCCACCCTATCGATTCTTAATGTTTAGACCCTCCAAGGCCAAAGCCTGTAGTGTCATAGATACTTCTGCTTCTTCATCTTCGTTTGCATTAGCTTTTTTTAAAAAAAAAAAAACAATCAATAAATTATTTTAGATAGAAAATAGTAGTAATGGGATAAAATTTGTTACCATCATCTCTTTTTCTGAAATCATTTTTATCATCAATTGATTCAACGCCTTTTTTTTTTTTGGATTGTTTTTGTTCTGGTTGCTCAATCATAGTAGGATCCAAAAACTTTAGCTTTAATGTTGGATGTTTTGCAAATGTTACATGACCACCCCATAGCCATGAAGGAATTGTACGTGGTATTTCAATTTCGGCTGAAAATTTTTCAATGAATTCACTTTCTTCAGCTGATATTACTCCGCCACGAAGATATCTATTAGAAAGAAAGAGGGAGGATATGAATAAATAAGCATAGTTGATTATTTTTTGGTGAAAATATTTTCACTTTCACCTTAAAAATTCTCCCATAGCAGAAGAAACACTCCACATTTGTAATTTCCTTAAACATGCAATGACTAAACCTGTTACATTGGCACCATCTAGACAATGAATAAAAATAGGTTGATTTGATGGATCTATTATCGTCTATAGTATATAATAATAATAATATTATTATTATTAATGTTATTAATATTATATTATTAACTTATTTACTTGTCAATTATTCAATAATTATAAAAACTTTACTTGTATTGAATAAACAACTTTACTGTAACTTAATGTCACATTATCTTTAAATCTGCCGACTTGTAAATGCATGTTACGAATATTTTGAGATCGACAAAACTCCAAGAGGTCAGGAATTGGCTGTTCTGGTATTAATGAAAGAATTGTTTTTAATTTTAATCTAAGGTAATGAAAAAAAAAATTAGAAAATATACGTTCCTTTCTAGAAAAAATCGATGTCTTATTATTTAATTTTTTATATATAAAATCAAAACCTTTTTAAAAAACGGTAATTCCTATCTTTTGGATATGCACCACGATAAATTTCATCCTCAACAGTCGCATAACGAAATGGTGGAATTATCGGCGAAAGCATTTAATTCGTTTGATTCAAATTGTTTTTCTTCTAAAGAAATCAAATAATCCGTGTAACACTAAAGCAATTTCAAAAAAAGAAAATTTTTTTTTGAACAATGAGTAAACAAGATGCTTTAGTATGGATTGATTGTGAGGTAAGGATATATAGTATTCATATATTATAAATAAGTATTACGACGTTGACATTAATAGTTTTTTTGAAAATAGATGACAGGATTGGATATTGATAAAGATCATATAATTGAAGTGGCTGTATTAATTACTGATGGAGACTTGAATATAATTGCAGAGGTTAATAAAAAGTTCCTTGATAAATAATAATAATAATATATTAATTGATAATTATATAATTATTAAAGATTAATTATAATAATAATTCATTAATCGATAAATAATAATATTAAGGGACCTGATTTAATTGTTAATCAATCAAAAGAAATTATGGATAATATGAATGATTGGTGTAAGAAACATCATGGAGAGGTTAATAAAATTTTTATTAAATATAAATATATTTGATTTGATTTAAAGGAATGAAGAGAAAAGCACATACATATGTTTATATATTAATGCAAAAACTTATTTATCTAGTCTGGACTTACATCTGCAGTATTATCTTCTTCAATCACAACATCAGAAGCAGCATCACAAATTTTGGAATTCCTAAAAAAACATATTCCAGAAGGAACTGCACCTCTCGCAGGGAATAGTGTTCATGCAGACAAAATATTTTTGAAAAAAGAAATGCCACAAGTTATTGATTATTTGCATTATCGTATAATTGATGTTAGTAGTATTAAAGAGTTATGTAGACGGTGGTATCCTATCATCTTTAACAATATGCCACCAAAGAAACTTGTTCATCGTGCATTGGGAGACATCAAAGAAAGTATTGAAGAACTTAAATACTATAGAAGATATATCTTTACAGAGCAAAATGAAAGTAACTCAAGTAAAAGACCAAAGGAAAAATAATTTATATCATATGATTTATTGTTAGGAAAACATCTAGATCCTTTTGTAACCTCTTTTGCTTCCCAAACAAAACAAAACAAAATTATATATGTACAATATTTATTTAAAGGAGTTTAGTTCATCCTTCCTCGATGATAAATAATAACAAAGAAAATAAATTTAGAAAAAGAAGCCCTTGATAAAAAGAGACATATATCAGAATTAAAAAAGAAATTATATATCGAAATGGAGATTAATCAATTGTTATTAGAAGAAAATGAAGAGTTAAAGAGAAATATTACCAAGTGCAAAATATGCTTGGAGCCAATTACACACCTTGTCATCATTTTATAAGCCATTATATAGAATGAATAATGGTGGATCTAAACTACCATTGAATATTCTGACGCTTCCAATGAATGCAATACACGTGAACGGTTTTACTGAATATAATGTACAAAATTTATTGGTCATATGTAGGCTATTACTGCTTATATACTTAACTTGCAATACATAATGACATTTTTTATTTTATTGAAAAAAAAAAATTAGAAAAAACATAAATTGATGCATCATATGTCATCATCATCATCATCATCATCGTCATCACCATCATTATCACCATCACCGCATTACTATTGTTAACTAGAGATGTTAATCAGTCCTTACCGTCCGGTCCGGTCCTTAGACTGGCGTCCTATCTTAAAACTGGACTGGACTCAAGTCCTATAAAAGTCCTAAGCTTTTTTTTTTTTTAACATAAAATGTTTTTAATATTGCGATGTAGCTTTTTGACCAACCTCGATTATTTTACGCTTCATGACCGAGTTCGAATTAACTTTTTAGTTACACTCGTCGATTAATTGCAAGCTTTTATATACAATGTTTTACGAATTTATCCTGCTTACTGCCTCTTTCTTGTACTTTGAAAGCTTCGGTGAATCAGTAAACACAATTCATTGTGATGTTCCATGACTATTGATCATCAAACATATGTTACATCAATAACAAGAAATGTGTTGTGGCGAGGTCCGTTGTGACGAGGTTTGATTGTAATATATAAAAAAAAATTTAATAAATGGTGGTTAGCCGGTTAATTTAACCAGTTAATTTTAACTGGTTAGTCAAAAAGAATTAACCGGTTAAAAAAATATCTTAATCGGTTAACCACGGTTAAACAAACGGTTAACTGTGCCAACCCCTACTTTAAAATATAATACAGTAATAAGTTATTACTGTATTATATTTTAAAGCAATAAATATATTAGACTAGAAATATCTTTATCAAAAATTATGTTGTCTACAATTCCTCAAAGGGCATTTACAAAAATGGATATTATTTGGTCGCGTGACGCAGCAACTGAATTCAGCCTTATTTTAATGGGTTATTAAATGGCAGTGGAGATTACAAGAACTAAAAAAAAAAGAATTGGTTATGGCAATACCAAAATTACATAGTTTCTATGCAGCAAATGATTAAGTATTCATACATCCTATAATCCTCTTGTTGTCTATATGATTCAACTGATTACAAGTAATCAATAAAAAAACATATTTCTCCCCTGGGAATCCTTTAATATTTCTAGATAAACTTTTTAATGTCAAACAATTTTTGTTAAGACCAGCTTTAACCCGTCCCAACGTTCCACTCCAAATGTTTATGAAACGATAAAGAAAATAAATTTCAACCATCCTTATCAAAATATCCATACGCCTTTCTTTCTATGATATTTTTTTTCGAATTGTGTTAATTATTTACCATTTCTTTTTGGAAAGGTGTATCGCGCTTTGTTGTTTCGTTTTTCTGCTAACGCAATATCTGCATTTAAACCAGTGAAATGTTAATACTATCTAGTGTTTCATTTTTAAATACAAATACAATAAAGAAAATCCCTATATATAATAATAATAACGTATATACAATATTAAATCCACTCCTAAATCTAGGTATTTTTTTATCTATTGAAAATTTATTTGGTATCAAAAACTGACACATTAATCGTTATCAACTTTTTCATCGTCAAAAATCTGTAAATAGATTTGATTATATTTCCTCTTGGACCCATTATCTGAGAGAATTCAAAAAAATTACATCCATTTTGATGTCACTTTTTAACCAAGTGAAAGTACAATCGATCAACCGTTTAATTAAAATTTTATATTAATATTTTGGGTCTTTCTTATAAGAGTGGAGTAGAGTTTCTATTTGTAATGCAAATTCTTATTCGAATTATCCGTAATACAATTCAATCTTGATTCGTTTTATTCGAATAAAATTTGTTATTGTTTAAACATGCTTACGACTTTTATTCATGATTAAAATCACTATACATAAACCATAAATTCTTTTCTTATTAAGAAAGTAATTTTATTCAAGGAAAATAATATAATTACAATAGTAAAATAAATGTACTAAGAAAGAATGGAACTCTACAACAAATATATTTTTTTTTTAGAGAAAAACTATCTGTTAGATTAAAGATAGAGACATATCACATCAATTTACAGGTAGTTCTTGAGTTCTATACTTTAAGTTTTTAGGAGGTCTTTTGAATATCCATGAGGCTTATTTGCGAGAAGGACCTTTTTATATAGTAATTTCCCACTATATTACAAAACTATTTGTTTATATTACAATTTTAAGAAAGACTTTTACAAGTAGATGTAAAATATGGCATTGATTGGAATATTGTCATCTCATTCGTTTTAATAGATATGTATATAATAAATTAATTATTCATGTGCTTTATTTATTTATAATGGACGGATATGGATAGGTACGTGTCCAGGGTTATGCTTCGCATAATTATATTGTTTTTATCACCATCATTTCCTATTATCCATCCAATAAAACATTTACGAAGATTTTTTGACTTTTAGACATGAATGAGTCAAATAGAAGTGACATATTAAGAAATAGTAGCGGGCAGTAGTAATAATAAAATGTCCCCGTGATCGACATTACACTGATCTTTCGATTTTCAATTAATAATTTTCCAAATTTTATTTTGTTACATTTTACAACGGGACTCCATCATGTTTGGTTTTCTAGCAATATGATTATAATCTCTTTGACTAAATTTAAGTTTTTTAAGTTTTTTAAGTTTTTTGTATGATATAAATCTATAACATAGGATTATTGCTGGTGAAAATTTCAGATACTGTTCATTTAATAAAAAATGAGATACAAGGTGGATCTGGATTGTGAAATCCTTAGGATAACAGGATTGAACCTTTGATAAACTGATGGGATCTTTGTCATCGAGACTTTTTCTTATTTGCCGTCGTCGTCTTTGAATTTGTAAAATTATTTTTATCATTATTGATAAGCTATGATTATATTATTGAAATGCTTTATGCATCATTAATTTATTATAAAATATCATACATCAATTTAAACATGACAACCTGTATAATAACAGTATAGGCTTACTAATTGAGTATATGTACAATATTCATCAAGATATTTTAATATTTAATTACCTAGACTCGAATCTTCAAAACTTGCAACCATATTGATATAAAGCTAACAATGCTGTGATCTTTCGACAACTACCGCCTTTCGTTTAAATCATGAGCAATCTATGGGTTTACATGCCAAGTGCATGCACAATACCTATTACCTCAGATATTTTATAAAAAAATATTAACAACAAATAATAACTTACATGTAACCAGATATTCGAGAATATCTATAACCTTGAAATTCAAACGTCTCTCAAATTCCAGACTTGCAATTATCAATACACATGGTGGCATTGCCTTGACCGTGTCTTCGTCTTTTTCGTAGTCTTCTTCGTAGTCTTCTTTGGATTTGTTGAATTATGATGTGCTCAGCATATAATTTTATCATCATTTATAAATTCAGATTATATTATTATCATCATTGCACATCATCAAAATGCTTTATGAATCATAAATTATCATGCATCAACAACGTTGCTCATTTAAACATAGCAACCAATACAATAGTATAGGTTTACAAGTTGAGTATGCGCACAATACCCATCCAGATATTTTTAATATCTAATCGCCTAGAATCGAATCCTTCGAATCAAATTAGACTTGCAACAATATTGATACCGCATGATGTAAATTGAACCATTCTATGGACTACCATGAAATGATAATATTGCTCTTCATTTAAACATGAGCGACCTATAGGTCTACATGCCAAGTATGTGCGCAATACCTGTTGTCTCAGATACTTTATAAATAAAATATCAACGACACATGATTACGTACATGTAACTAGATATTTAAAAATATCTGTAACGCCCGGGGCCTAGACCCCAGACTTGCAATAGTCAATATACATGGCAAGCCCCGTCCTGGTTCTATTGCGTCTCCCTCGGACCTGCTGAATTTATGATGTGCTCAGCATATATATTTTTTTATCAGATAAATTCTGATTATTATTGCACATCATCGGAATGCTT
This sequence comes from Entrophospora sp. SA101, assembly GCA_958430865.1. Classification (NCBI taxonomy): domain Eukaryota; kingdom Fungi; phylum Glomeromycota; class Glomeromycetes; order Entrophosporales; family Entrophosporaceae; genus Entrophospora; species Entrophospora sp. SA101. The sequence goes on from CAUDNR010004072.1 coordinate 21,018, forward strand.
TATGCATTATCAAAATGCATTTCTTTATACACGCATCATAAAACTATCATGCACCAACACCGTTGCTCGTTTAAACATAGCAACCTATACAATAGTATGGGTTTACATGTTGAGGGTGCACAGTACTCATCTAGAATCGCCTAGACTGAAACTTTCGAATCAACTAGACTTGCAACTATATTGGTACCGCATGATATGAAGCCAACATACAATCTACCCGATAACCGTTGCTCTTCATTTAAAAGCATGAGCAACCTATAGGTGTATACATGCCAGGTGCGTGCACATGCACCTGTTTGTCTAAGACGCATGATAACCTTTTGAGTATACATTTAACCATATATTCAAGAATATATGTACGCCTGGGATTGTTCGAATCACCAGACTCGCAACTATATCAATAAACGCATGCAGCTTCATGAAATTATGATGTGCTCAGAATATAATATTTCATCATCATTAATAAATTCAGATTATATTATTATCATCATCATTGTACATCATCAAAATGCTTTGCGCGTCATTGATTTATCACAATTGCACATATTTAAACAAGCAACCTATATAATAGGTTTTCTAATCGAATTTATGCAGAATATTGACCCAGGTATTTCAATATCTGATCGTCTTGACTCGAATCCTTCGGAGCAAACTAGACCCGCAACCATATGATAGATTTGTTTTATCTTCTTCGTCGTCTTCTTTACTTCTTTCTTTGTTGTTGCTTGGCCAAATACCGCCACTTTCCATAAAGATAAAAAACTCTTGATAGCTGTTGACCACGTTGAGGTATAGCAACACGACAAGGTTATCTGTAATAAATTGAATACAAACGCAAAAAAGCACGATTGATAAGAAATTTATTATATGAGTAATAAATAAATAAACAAAATTAAATATATTCATGGTGCAAGTTTTGACAATATCCTTCCGGTTGTATATACCTTAATAATGACAAAATATATATGTTTTTATAAATAAATAACATACCCTTAATTTTCTTTTCTCGTTAAATATCTTAATATTAAAAAACTTCAAATACATATATCCAAATAATAACAATAATTTTAAAAAAAAATTTTCAGAGTTATTGTTCCACCTTCTGATCAGAAATTTGAATCAATTGCATTAGTCATCTCTAGAAAGTTCTAGTCACGAGTAATATTTGTGGCTGAATTTTATATTAAACATCTATGGGTAGTCTCAAAAACCTTCGCTTTTCTAATCTTAAGCATGCTTATAGGCCTTGAGGCTATAATACAACACTTTTACATGAAAAAAGCTTTGACTGTAATTAATTAATAAGACAGCGCGATTGAATGTTTTGACCAACCCTTAATTATTAGTTAGGGGTCCTTTTGATTATTAAACGTTTTATCCATCATTAGTGTTTTCAAATCGTCCAGGAGCCGGTTTCCCTCCCGTCTTTAACGATCTTGTTATTTATTTATTTTTTTGTTTAATATTAATGTTAATAACGGTCACAAAAAGCAAATACATGTTCATTTGTCACCTTGACAGAGGACCTTATAATAATTACCTAAGAGACATGACAAATCCCGTTCTGCGCTTTGATTTCAATAAGACATTTATATAAAAAATATATATATCAATACAAAAAAAAAGTTCCACTGGTCGTTAATAAATGACATTTCTCCTTTGGAACTAACCATATCAAGTAGCAACACCTCTAGTATCCGTCTTGGACTATTTTTCAAAAAAAAATAATAATAATAATAACAAGTTTTGTAATCGAGGATGTGCAAGTGAGCAGGAGAGACCGTTCTGGGAACACAAAATTTTGGCCCACTGACTTTGGCTTTACCAATTTCCCATAAAACTAAAAAAAATCCCCATTGATAACGTAGAAATAGATATGGGTTTGATTCATTTTGTCAACATCACTTCACCAACAATCATTTCATTAACAAATCTAAGAAGTCGGAAGCAACCACGCGACAAACTATTGAAACAGTTCAATAAATTAGATAATTGTACTACTCAAAAATGTATTTAAAGGGTTGGTTATTTTGATTATATTGAGAGATATGGTCAAGAGAAGAGTTAGGAAGAGAGTTATTCTTCAATAAAGTCGAAAACCTTAATATAACAAATGTCAATGAAATGATCACAAACACAACGAAATTAAGATACGTGATCAAGATGAAAAATGAACAACGTGTGAAAAATCAAACAAATGTTACATAAAACATCACCTTCTGTCCATGTTGATGGACGTGGTAGATAAAAAATAAAAAAATAAAACCAAAAAGGTAAGGAAAGACCAAAAATTTTTTTTAACATCAGATGAACGAATAGTGAAAGATAATTAGATTTAGTAAAATAATAAATAATATATAAATTAATAAAATAAACTAGAGTCAAATTCAACAGGATCTTCTTCCCCGCTGATTTTTCTAAGCCCATTATTATACATTGCTGTATTCAATTTTTTTTTTTTCAACATGTTATATAAAATATTTTTTCTTTTGGTTGAATCAAAATACATTTTGGTATAACATAAAATTGCATCACCCGAATAATGATAATACCAAGACCAAGCAGTAAAATTTGTTCAGACTTTTTTTTTACTAAGAATATAAAATCATTGTTTTTTCTCATTGACATTGAAATGAGGTAAATAATTCTGCCTTGCATTGGAACATATATTCTTAACGTTAACTAACTAATTTCATTTTAGTCACCTATTTGATTTATTTTTCTAATGATAAAAAACATTTAATTCAAAAAAATTTTATATATGGGAATGCTGCAACGATTACTATACTTAAAGATTCCTTGCAAAAACCCTACACAAAAATTACCAGGTATAAGACATTTTCGATTTTGATCTGTTCACATTAATATTGCTAAGAAAATATGCATTCAAAATGACTAATACATTTGTAACAAATCATATAACAAGCTTTAATGTCATTTTGTTAAGTTGGCATTATACAATATTAAAAAAGACAATTGCACTACAACATCACAATTTCATATTTCTTCTATTACTCAACAGAATTTTTATAAGTTTTCAACTTGGTGATGTATACTGGATATCCATCGTGAACAACATTGAATTTCCATATCTCTTAATAATTCTGTTATTCGTGTATTCAGATGTTGAACACAAGCCTGTTCATGAGAGATCATAACTAATCATAATTAATAAATGACTGTTAAAAATAATATTTCAAAGTATTACTAACCCTAAATGCCAATAATTTTTTTATGATATCTTCCAACAGGTATAATTGCATCAGCATATTAGGTATTACAAATGATAGATCAGTTTCATCAACCAGATACATCAGGAAATTTTCCCCACTGCAATATTATGTCCATAAATTTTAATATGTAAAGTTGTAATATTTGCATAAAAATTATGTAATATTTACACTTGATGTAATAATTGCATAATTTTTGTATGTTTATTTGCATAATATTACAGGCCCACTGTAAACTTACATAAATAGTGTAATAATTACGTAAATCCGCGTCAGAAAAATTTCCTGATGCTATGTCCCATCATAGTAATGCATCGCATAGAAAATGAAATCCTGCTCTAAAAACACACAGTTTAGATGGAAAAAATTCAATAACCATAAACATGCAATAAACGTTACTTACTATAAACTAGGATGCCAAATATCTCAAGATTTTGCTGAAGTTTCTTTTTGTCATTAATTCCACTGTTGCGCATTATTTGTTCTAGTTGAAATAATGCTAATTGCATTGCCTTTAAAATTTTATCTCTATCTCCCATCATTTTCTTATGATCCTCAATCATTGAATTTCCCACAACCTCAAGGAAGCCAATGTATTCATCAGCACCATTCACATTAATTGTAAGGATTCCATCATGATACCAGCCTATTGGTCACCTATTTTCAGGAAGCCTTGATAAATCCTTTTGGTTTTTGCGGTGTTTATTCTCAACTTCGCCACTATTAAAAATATATAATTTTAATACAGTACCTGGACAAAAGTTTCGGAACACTTGTTTTTGTTAATTGCGCAAAAATGTACATAATAAACATATATGAAATTTATATAATTTGCGGTTTAGGTTCTTGTAAATATCTATGCAAAATCCCATGCATCTAGGTTCCGTAGAACTCGAATAAATATATAAAAATGAAATTCGATTAAAAAATTTTCTTTGACGATCACTAAATTTCTGATGCGAAATATTTTATTTTATTACCCAAATTCTATGTAATAATTTAATTTAAAATTTTAACTACTTTTAATATTTAGTTGGGTATCCTTTGCTCTTTATACAAGCCTGAATTCTTCTAGGCATGCTTTCAATCAAATTCATTAAAACATTTTGAGGAATTTTATTCCATTCCTCTTTTAAAGCAGCCTCAAGTTCTTTAAGATTTCTTAGATTGTTAGGACGACTTCTAATACGATATACTGTTATGGTGGGAAGCCAAGTGTTTTAGAAATAATTCTATATGAGGCTCCACTTTATAAAGGCCAACTATTTGTCTGTGTTGAGCTTCAGTTAAATTAGACTTTTTTTTTTTTGAAATTTAAAATTTTGAAAACTTTTTAGATCTTTTTTTAAAAAAAAAGATCTTAAAAAATATGCGATAAAAAATACTTTTTCAGAATCAGCAAAACTTGGATTTTCATATACAAAATTTCCAAAACATATAATTATGTAGGTTCTTGGACAATTTCTAAAAACATCATGTCAAAAATTTTTGATTGCCAATACTTAATCGAATTTCATTTTTATGTGTTTATTCGAGTTCTACGGAACCTAGACACACGAGACTTTGCATAAATATTTACAAGTACCTAAACCGCAAATGATATAAATTTCATATATGATTATTATGTACATTTTTGCGCAATTAACAAAAACAAGTGTTGCGAAACTTTTGTCCAGGTACTGTATGTTGTAAATAACATGGGCATTCTTTGTTCTACTCTAAGTGTAAAGGAAAAAGATAATAACTTACGTTGTTAACTAAATAACAGAATTAATATCCAGAAAAATATCCTTGCACAATAAATTTATGAACCAGCTTCGATATTGATATTCACTACTCGTTTCATCATTCAATGCATGTCTTGAAATCTGGAAGCATGTTAAACTACCAATGCCAAAGGTCAATAAAACTATAAACAGGAGTTAAAAAAAAAATAATAAATAAAAGACACTTACAATTTCTTATATACGTTATCCACCCAGTTTTCTAACCAGTTTCTTTGAAATTTATATTCATCTTGATAATTATCCCTTAAACTGGCTATCATACAAATTTGTACAATTAAATTTTTTTTATAGAAAAATTTTTCTGATCATCATGCTTTCTAATTAACAAATGATAATTGAGATTTTATACATTGATCTATATATAGAAATTCGGCCATTATTATTATGGGTTTTGTAAAACTGTAAAAAGTCTACCATACCCATGTTGATCATTACCTTAAAAATTGATATATTCATAATAAAATTTTTTAATGTGCGATTTGGTTAATTTTGATTGGTGGAATTTTGTAATTTACCAATAAAATTTTCGAAATTCCCTTATTCGAAAATGTGGACAGTTTAAGGGATAATAATGATGCTATTGAGGAATCATCTTGTAAACTTTTTCATGGAAATTGGATGGAGTCAGAAGAGGTACTTGGAAAGATTACAACTGGAGTTATTGAAGTTTTGTAAGTGTAGTATTAAGTTTACATAAGCTTTGGTACAATTTTCTTATATATTGATACCTTGCTTTTATAGAGGAGAAATTTGGAAGAATCCAGCTTTCAGGCCCAAGTTTGCTAAGTCACAGAGTGAGGGGACCTATGTGACAGATATCATAGTACCTGTAGTTCGAGCTGCACTAAAAAAACTTCCATTCAGGAAATCTGCATTCATTAGCATGTGAGTATTTTTTATCATCAAGAATTGTTCTTATTATTATATTAATATGCTTTATATAGGGCAGAATGCCAAGGCATTGCTAGCAAAGATTGAAGAGGGAAGAGGGGGAAATGCCCAGATATTATGTTCATAGCAAAGCATGATGCAAGAATCTATGAATTAATTTTTGCCGAATGTTCTCGCCTTGTCTGTGATAAACAAAAAGAAGACGATGATGAAGTGAAGCTGTGGATAGAAATTAACAATGGCTTGTACTGTGCACATAGGGGGTGTAAGATAGATGGTGACGAGTTTGGTGTAATTGGCATTCAGGTTGCTGGGCAAAAACTCCATTTATATGTTCTCATTAGGGATGATGACAAAATAAGTCACCTTTTTCTATTAAGATCAGTAGACATTCCAACACAATATTTGGATGCTGATTGCATGTTTAGATTTGTAGAAACTTTATTATTTTTACAGGTAAAGATTTGCTCAAGTTTATAACATTAATATGCTTAAGTAGTTTGGTCCGTTATCTAATTCTTTTTTATTATCAGTCAGACAAGATTTCACACAATCAACATGTCTACTGTCATAGCTATGTAAAATTTTTGTGAAACATGTCAATTTTTACTATTAAAATCAAAAGAACTTTTTACTTGTCACTAGTACACCCACATGTAATTTTTAACAAGGAATGTGATATTTTGTACACACATTCT
>CAUDNR010004072.1:27633-58793 GCA_958430865.1 Entrophospora sp. SA101
CAAAGCTTTAAGAAAGAGGTAGTAGGCAAAATTTTATATTTTTGTCCAAGAATGGTCCGGGACATTTAAAGGTGACGGACACGGACAGTCCGTGTCTATGTCCGTGTTCGCTGACAACACTGATTACAACTATCACATTACATTATAGATCATTATTTTCAAAATATATATGGAGTCATGGCTATTGGAAGTACACAAAAACGAAAAAACTAAACAACACTGTAAATAAAGAGGCAAATAAAACAAGCAACCTTTATGATCCTCATTAACACATGTCACCTTTACTTGTTAATATCTTCTTTTAGATTAATTTTTGTGATTCAAATTAAGTTTGGATTATTATTAGATTTCAAATATTTCGAGATTTGAATTTTATTAAACGACCCTCGACATCATATATGGTCAATTCGTTCATTTTCAGGTAACTACAAATCAAGCTACAAAATCCCTCAATTATTGAAATATTTTTACAACGAGCACACAATTATACCGAAAACAAACACTCGGACGCTTCGAATTCATGACCAAATGAATCTAGAAACTTTAAATGAACACTCAATTGATTTGAGTTAGCTTTTGAGTTAGTCTTTTGAACATTGTTATTCCAAAGAGCAACGTGTGTTCAATAAATTATATGTAAAATTATTGACCGCATATTAGTTTGCTGTTGATGTGTGGTCAGCGCATTTTAATATGATAGCAATATGCTAACACCGCACATGTCCTAGCAAATAGCTTAAAAATAATCCCTGGTAACACTGTCATCTTTAAATATATACATAATTATTCTGTTATTTTTTTTTTTTTGTAGCTGTCAATACAGACAGGTTTATTAATAATATTGAATACGAACAACCATAGAAAGGGCAGGTTTTTAAATCCACCAGTTTTTTATGAACAATCAGCAGTGTAAAACATTTAGATGTTGATGATCTTTGTGACTATGATTACTCATGAAAGTCAGATGCTTCATTCATTCGATTCTTGGTTCACTCGATGTTGAAATTGTTTTGGGGTTAAACCTAAACGAATAGAGTGTTTAGAAATGAGGAGGATCCATTTATGAATGTACATGTGAAAAGGGGTTTGTCATATAGGGCAATATGTTACACATATATTGATATTTTTTGTATAACAATTGGATTTTTGAAGTTATTTATTATTATCGTCATCCATCTATATTTGTTGGAGTAATTCTTTTAATAAAGATAATATTATGACAATTTGTTAGAACACCATAAAAAGACATCTGGAATTGTAGCTGGAGTACTTTTTCAGTAAACACTAAATCAAAATTTTTTATTCCTCGCCTTTTATTCTCAAAAATTTAAAATTTAAAATGCAATTGTTATTAACAACATCGACATTATCATCAACACCAAAACTGTCAACATCATTATTCTGTTCAACACTAGCTTATGATTTGTTGAAATTATTGAATGATATGGTAATACATATAGGTGGAGGAGGAGGCTATTTTTTTAACAACAACAACAACAACAACAACAACAATAATAGTGGTAATGGTGAGGAAGACATAGCAGTGACAACAACTAATATTGTAAAAACTTTTCAAGTTCATTCCAACATTTTACGTGTAAGGTCCACATATTTTGCTAATTATTTGAAAAAAGAATGGATAAAAAGAGAAAATGGAATTATCCAATTCAGAAAACCAAATATTTCTCCATTTGTTTTTGAAATTATTTTAAAGTTTGTATATTTATTTTTTATAAAGTTATTTCGTTTTTCTTCTGTAAGTCTCAACCAATGTATATATATATAATATACATGCTTTTATTAATAGGTTTATTTATGGAGGAAAAATCATGTTTGACGAAGAAGAGAAAGAACCTTTGGTAATATTTGAATGCTTGATGGCAGCTGATGAATTATTATTGGACGAGTTTATTGATTACACACAAACATTATTACTAAATAAACATATCCAATGGCTTAAAGACAACCTTCCCATAATCTTCCGTATTACTTTTAACACAAATGCATTAAAGAAATTACAAGATTTCTGTTTAGATCGTATTCGCAAATATCCTAATCTGTTATTTGACTCAGATGAATTTTTATTATTGCCAGAAGATTGCTTGGAACAATTATTAAAGGATGATGAATTAGAAATGGAAGAAATGGTGATTTGGGAAAAATTGGTACAATGGGGTATCAATAGAATTATTACGACTACTGGTACTAATAATAGTGATAGTGGTGATAGTGCTGATAATTGTTACTATGGATTCACTAGTAATAATAATAATAATAATACTTACAATAATGATAATGATAATAATGATGATGAAAATGATATTAATAATAATAACAGTATTACTACAATCATTACTACTACCACCAATAACTTATCAAAAGATATAAGTAAATGGAGTTCAGAAAATTTTAAAAGATTTGGGTTAATAATCCAAAAATGTGCTAAACATGTTAGATTTTATCATATGAATTCTAATTACTTTCTAACAAGAGTTAAGCCTTTCAAAAAATCATTGGGTGAATTCTATGACACAATGGAGAAATTTCATTTGCCCATCACCTCCAATAATGCAGTCACCAATAGTTCTCCTTTAACAACAAAGGAATTCACATCATCATTGACAATTTATCGACCAAAAAATCTTACAATTTTGCCATATCGTGGAGCAATAATTTCAACAATTATGAGTGTACACCATGCAATAACTATAGCCTCATGGATAGATAAAATGGATTTAACAAGTAATAATAATGGTGGTGTAGATAATCATAACACTAATAATATTGCTACCACTAGTAGTGCTACCACCACCACCACTAATAATAATGTTGATTATTCATATCCAATTAATCAGATACCATATGAATTTAAATTATTGATAAGAGGTAGTAGAGATGGGTTTTCATCATCAACATTTCATAAACATTGTGATAATGTTGTTGGGACAATAACACTTGTAAAATTACAAGATTCTGAATATTTTGTTGGAGGTTATAATCCAAATATATGGACATCTCATTTATGGCCAAGGTTCAATTATAATACCGATTCTTTTATCTTTAGTTTCATACAAAGTGGTGGTGGGCTAAGTAAAAATTTCCTTGATGACAGTAATGGCAATGGAATTTTCAGTAATGGCAATGAAAATGATAATAACAATTGGAATAATAATGGTGGTAAAATAGCAAGAATAGTTGAGTCAGATCACAAGTATGCTTTAAATTATTGGAGATCAATTGGACCTTCATTTGGTAAATTCGATTTACTAATGGAAAACAATATTATCAAATTTAAACATAGAAGCTATCATCCAAACATTATGCCAATTGATAATGGGTATGCTAGAATTGAAGATTATGAAGTGTTTCAAGTGGTTAGGAAAGCTACTGTCTTGTCTCCCTCATCTTCAACCATTATTAATGCTAATTCTACATCTACTGATAGTAATAATAGTATCATTAGCATTAATAATAATAATAATAATAATAATAATAATAATAATAATAATAATAATAATAATAATAATGATAATGATAATAATAATAATAATAATAATAATGGATTTGGTAGTAATAGTGTTAGTAATTTTATTTATAATATTTATCTTGGTAGTGATATTATTCTTAATAACATGTTGTTAGACACTGAAGGTTATTGATTGACTGTGATTGATTGATTGATTGGAGAGATAAAATATATAGAGATAGAAAACTTATTATTATTTACTATAGACATTATATAGATTATTTGTTTATACTAGAGATAATATTTATTTATTTAATTAAATTTTAATCTAAAATTTATATAATTTTATAATTTAAAATCCCACATGTTTGTTTAATAAATCACCTATTTTATCATTATTTCTGTAAAGGTTCATGTCTTTCCAATTATTCATTTTCATTCTCCCAACATTCTTTACCAATAATTGATAATCTTTAATACTATTCCCATTGTCTTTAATAAAATCACTACTAATAAATCTAAAATTTATATATTTGGTAATAAAATATTTATATTGTATATACTTTGTTGAAATTAAATTTGAATACATTGTTTTTGCCAATTAGTAATTAACTAGTACTAGGTATTATTACATTACAAAACTTATAAAAACAACTTTATGATCTTTAGCTTCTTCCTCTTGGCAAGCATTATAGTGTAAATCATCTTTAAAATGCTGACAAGTATCACACAAGTCAGTCCTTGGACTCATAATTTGAATTTCTGGTGTCAATTGATGTCATAATTTTCTAAAGGCATCATATTTTAAGGATTTCAAATTACTATTTTCTTCCAGACCAGCTAGAAAGTCTTGTGCACTGATTTATAGCTCATTTCAGCTGATAAGAATACAATTGATTTATTCTATTATTACTTCTTCCTGGACTTGGTAATCCATGGACTTCTGCATAATTTTCCAGAAAATTCTTTACTACTTCTGCAACATGTTTATCAATCAGCATTTTAGTTTTCCATTGAGGCATCCTTTTTTTAATATTACCATGAATTCTTGGTAAAAGACCATTGTTTATCAAATGATTTCTAATGTTTTCAAAATAAGTCCTAGCATATTAAGATAAGTTTCTTGACAAAGGAATGTATTGTGATCCCAATGGTAGAAAGTTCTTTTATTAGATCTGGTTTTCTTTTCCCTATTACTATTAACATAATGGCAACAAAAATTTTTAAAATCCGTTGAAACGCGAATTTAATTATAATCCGTTGAAACAAGGGTTATATTGTACCGACCAGTTACACATTAAAAATACTCGTGTTTAACGTCGAGACACAATAAGATATAAGGACCAAAAACCAAATTGGCTGATATGAATCTTTAAGTTTTTATACCTTCAATTGGAAAATCTTCCTAGGTGAAGTGATTTCACCTTATTTCCCAGAATAGTTTAAAGAAGAATCTTGAATTAAAGGGAATACGTCCATACTTAAAGTTCCTTGATATATCTCTCAAATATCTTTTGGGCCTAATGAATTTTTAATTTGATAAATTTTGAGAAGCAAAAATACATTACATTATATAAAGATTTTAATTCAGCTATTTATTTACACAATTAAAATAATAAAATCATTCAATGCATTTTATAATTTTTGTAACTTTTGGTAATTTGTATACTTCAAAATAATCAAATAAATCCAAATCTGTAGATTCCTCTAAACTCAATAACAACCAAAATCTCTTCATTGATAAAAGTATTTTTTTTATTGGAATCAATATTTTTTTGTATAAATTCTAAGCAACATTTTAAAACTGGTAAGTTGCCAAATATAATAACTTTCTTAAATTCTAATAAAGCAACAATAATAATGAAACTTACAATACGACTGGTTTCACCCTCTGCAATAATTCTTCGAAATTCTTGAGCATCCATTTCAAAAAGTGATTCAAGGATCTAAAAAATATTATAGTTGATTAATTATAGATAAAAATCTTTTTTTTAAAAAAAAAAGGCATCATTAAATCATACATTTTCTGATATTATTACATCTTGACTTGCGGTATCATCTTTAATAATAATCCACATTAATAGACCAATATCAAAATTTGCGCTAAATGCTTTTATTTCGTCTATATTAACCTAAAGAAATAATAAATGTTAAATTAATTAGAGTAATTATTTGCATTTGCAAACCCAATTTGTCAACAATATTAAAGTTTTAATTACATTAACTATTATTGGCGTCAATGGTCTATTTTTTAATATTTCAGGTAATTCACAAAGTTTTCTTTCGATTGGTTCGTAATCCATTTGAATTGGATTATCAGGCCCAGAAGTAAAAGATTTAAGCATTTTTTGATTGTATGAATCGTCGATTGATAATTTCCTTTCCCCTGGTTCACTTTTAAGACATTCGTCTAATCAATCAATCAAATTATTAATGTTAATATACACATACATCATAATCATCCAATATCAATATTTCAAATCCTTTTCTAATCTTATAATATAATCGAACATTACCATTTTTTGTGTCATTAATATTACTTTCATGAAATCCAAAATCTTCGTTAAAATGATTTTCTTTTGATAAGTCTTTAGTTTGCTGATTTTGTTTGTTCTCATTTGCTAAATGTAAGTTCTCGGTCTTTTCTGCAAGTTTTAATATCGAAAACCTGCGACATTCTAATTCATCATCATCAAGATCAAAATCATCAATTATATGTTCATTACCAATGTTTTCCCAATAAAAATTGTCCGTCGGTTCTGCTTCATTTGTTTGATGATTTTCTAGTATATTACAATCAGGATTATTATTAGACCAAAATTCAGGCTCGTTTGTTTGGCCATTTTTGATCGAATCATTGTCATTGAAGTCTTGTTCCTCTAGCTTTAATGGTGGTGGCGTTGAATCATTATTATTAATATAATCATTTTTAGACCAAATTTCAGGTTCATTGGATTGCCAATATTCACTCATATTATTGTCATTGAAGTCTTGTCCCTCTGACTTTAATGGTAGTGACGTTGAATCATTATTATTAGTATAATCTAGATGATTATTTTTAGACCAAACTTGAGGTTCATTGGATTGCCGATATTCACTCATATTATTGTCATTAAAGTCTTGCTCTTCTAGTTTTATTGGTAGTGGCGTTGGATCGTTATTATTGTCATTAAAGTCTTGCTCTTCTAGTTTTATTGGTAGTGGTGTTGGATCGTTATTATTAATATAATCTGGATGATTATTTTTAGACCAAGCCTCGGGTTTATTGTGTTGCCAATATTCATTCGTATTATTGTCATTAAAGTCTTGCTCTTCTAGTTTTATTGGTAGTGGCGTTGGATCGTTATTATTAATATAATCTGGATGATTATTTTTAGACCAAGCCTCAGGTTCATTGTGTTGCCAATATTCATTCGTATTATTGTCATCAAGGTCTTTGTCTTCTGGTTTCATTGACATTTTTGTTGAGGAAACGTAGTTGTGATTGTTATCGTAATCATCAAGACTATTATTCATAGGCAAAAATTCAGGATCATGTTTTTGATCGTTGAAATCTTGATCTTTTGGTTCTAGTAACATTGGTGTCGAAGAAACATAATCGATTTGATCAATATTATAATCAGGTTTTGATTTTTGATTTTTTTGAAAAGTTTCTATTGGTTCATTGACATTAAGATCTTGGATTTCTGATTGTGATATTGAGTTACGATGGTCAGAACAATTAATCCTTGAAGTTCCTCCTGTTTTCTTTTCATCTAGTTGTCTTTTTAATTTTTCAAGTAATACATTTAAATATTTGTATTGATCTATAGTTTCAAATCCACCTAAAACATTTATATTATCTGGTTTAAGACACAAGAAACCTCTTAATATCTGTGTTTTATTTACAGATATCTTATTATTTGTAACAAGATAACAATGAATATAATTAAAAAATATAACAAATAAATTTGTTCAAAAATATTCGCACACATGTATATTAATGTACCTTTGTTCCAATTGGTGTAGATAAATTTAAATCTTTTATAGGACTGCATTCTATTGCATCGAAAATTTGATTTCCATCAGTCAAAGTTAACTTGAGAATAGAACGTGGAAGCTGTACATCTTGAACATTATTCTTAAATTGTTTACTAACATCTTTGTATTTATGGCCTTGTTTTAACGAACCGGATAAATAACTATTTAACATATCATATAATTTTTGTGTTGAAACTCCAATTTCTACAATGTCGATTATTTGTAAAATTGCTGGTTTGCCTTCATCGAGCATTGTAAGATGTGTGTCAACAATATTTTGTGGTATAGTGGAGTGAATGGAATCCTTTAGATTTGATTTCAAGAATTTTTTATAAATTTTAGTATATAATTCACTATAAGTATCATTGCTGGATTCATTGGAACAAATTTTTTGAATAGAACCAGAGAGCCACTTTTCTTTGACATGGATTTTTGTATTCTCAAATCTACGCTTACAAAAGGATATAAAAGGATCGTTCATATTTTTCATTAAAAGGAGAAAAAATTACAATTTATTAATATTAATATTAACGCGCCTCACAGATCGCAGATTACCTTTATTGTGAAGTTCGTGAAACATCTATTCTTTTTTTTTTTTTTGGTATATAGAAAATTTTTTAGAAATGTTAAATGCACTCAATATTACCTCAGCCTGTGATTTTCATATTCATTTACGACAAGATGCCTTAATGAAATTGGTCGTTCCTCTTGTGGCTGAAGGAGGTGTTTCATTGTGTTATGTTATGGTGATGTACTTTTAATAACATTTAAAAAAAATCATAACATGTTAATAAACTTTTCTTGTTTAATAATAGCCAAATTTAAAACCACCAATTACCTCAACAGAACAAGCTTTAACATATAAAGGCAAACTTCAAGAGTTGGCACCTAATATCACATTTCTTATGAGTCTATACCTTTGTCCGGAATTGACACCTGAAGAAATAAGAAAAGCTAAAGCACATGGAATTGTTGGCATGCATTTATTTATCATCACTTTTTAAAACATCGTTTTATTGATATTGGCTGAATAATTTAATGTTTAATTGTAATCTTAGGTGTTAAATCGTATCCTAGAGGTGTTACAACTAATTCAGATTCAGGAATTGAATCATATACGAATTATTATCAAGTATTCAAAGCTATGGAAGAAGAAGGAATGATCTTAAATCTTCATGGTGAACTCCCTAGTGACCCAGATCAGGTTTGAATATTTCATGCTTTAAGTTCAAATAAAAAAAAAATTACAAACAACAACAACGACGACGACGACGACAACAATAAAAAGAAATCTAAACAATATTTATGACTAGGATGTATGCGTTTTAAATGCAGAAGAAAAGTTTTTGGTTCACTTACAAAAATTACATCAAGATTTTCCAAACCTAAAAATTGTCTTGGAACATGCAACAACTAAAGCTGCGGTTGACGTCGTAAGATAAATATACTATGATATTTTTAATTAATTAAACAGAAAATCACTGAAAAAGAACTGGTTAATTTAACTAATCATTAGGTTAAATCTCTTGGAGATACTGTTGGCTGCACAATTACTATCCATCATCTTCAATTAGTAGCGGATGATTGGGCAGGAAAATGCCATAATTTTTGTAAACCAGTTGCAAAATATCCTCATGATCGCCAAGCATTACGTGATGTGATTCTTGAAGGTAAGAATGTTGAAATTTTTTAAAAAAATATCATTACAAACATTTTAAAAAATAACTTTCTCACACAGGTCATCCAAGATTTTTCTTGGGAACAGATTCAGCGCCACATCCAGCTCATTTGAAAGAATGTGCTCAATCATGTGCAGGTGTATTTACAACACCTTTGGCTTTAGCTTATCTTGCAACAATATTAGATTCATTTGGTGCAATTCCAAGATTAAATGATTTTGCATGTGAAAATGGCAAGAAATTTTATGGTATCGAACATAACGATAAACTTTTGAAAACTAAATTAATCAAGGCATCCGTAAAAGTTCCAGAAAAATATTCATATCTAGATCAAAACTTGAATGAACAATTTGTTGTTCCTTTTATGGCGGGCGAAACTTTAACTTGGAAATTTGCAAATTGATATATTAATATTTATTAATAATTCAATGGCTTTGTCAGACCTATTATATCTTTGTTATTGAATTTTAGTTAGATTTTTTGAGCACTCTTTCCAAATTTGGGTCTTGAACTTGTATGACGTTTTTTATAAATAGTAATTGATAACACAAAAAAATTTTATTATCTTGGTGGTATTGTCTTTTTTATTCCTTATATTACCTTTTTTTTAAAAATAAAAAAAACTTATCAATTAAAAAAATCAAGTTCAAGAACCTATTTGAAAAAAAAAGTAATAATGTCTCAAGGATACCCACCACCACCAAACCCTCAACAGTATGGTGGATACATACCAAGACCTCTTCAAGAACCTCCACTTTATCCTCCAAGTATACCAACTTCAAATTTTTCTGACCCTGCCACACTACCCTTATTAGTTCAATCAAATGCCAGCAATACTAATTTTGAGGAAGAAAAAACTCCACTTCATTATGGTGAAGCTCCTGTAAGACAACCACGTCGTTTTAAAACTACTAAAAGAGTTGATTTATTTCGAGGAAAAGTGGTTCTTGATTGTCCAGTTCCAACGAAACTTTTATCCGAGGTTCAAAGAAAAAATGATGGAGAATTTTCATTAATGAGATATACACCTTGTACTTGTGATCCCAACGATTTTCAAAATGAAGGTTATACACTTCGTCAACAACTTTATGACCCACCAAGACAAACAGAGTTATTTATTGTACTCACTATGTATAATGTATGTAAAAATTAATTTTTTTATAGTCACACATATTTTTTAACATAAGTTTTGTCGTTGATTAATTGATTCAATTAATTCAATAATGTATATATATTTTTTTATATTTTTTTTAATAGGAAGATGAAGTACTTTTTGCACGTACATTCCATGGAGTTGAAAAAAATATAAATCATTTATGTACTCGTGGACGCTCTCGTACATGGGGAAAAGACGGATGGAAAAAAGTTGTTGTTTGTATTGTGTCTGATGGTCGTACTAAGATAAATCATCGAACTTTATCTTATTTGGCGGCATTAGGTGTTTATCAGGAGGGAGTGGCTAAGAACCAGATCAATGGCAAAGAAGTAACTGCTCATCTTTATGAGTATACCACACAACTTTCTATTGGATCTGATATGAAATTTAAGAAGAGAGATGAGAGCTCAGTTCCTATTCAAGTCCTTTTTTGCTTGAAGGAAAAAAATGCAAAAAAAATCAATTCTCATCGCTGGTTTTTCAATGCATTCGGTAGAATATTAGATCCACAAGTATGTGTTTTAATTGATGTTGGTACAAAACCTGGTAGCACGTCTATTTATCATTTGTGGAAAGCTTTCGACATCAATCCTAATCTTGGTGGTGCATGTGGCGAAATTAAGGCTATGACAGGCAATGCAGGAGTTAACTTATTAAATCCATTGGTTGCATCACAAAATTTTGAATACAAGATGTCAAATATTTTGGATAAACCACTTGAGTCAGTATTTGGTTATATTACTGTATTACCTGGTGCATTTTCTGCATATCGCTACCGTGCTCTTCAGAATGATAAAAATCAAGTAGGTCCTTTGAAATCATATTTTTTGGGCGAATCTCAACATGGGGGTGATGCAGATATCTTTACGGCCAATATGTATCTTGCTGAAGATCGTATTTTGTGTTTTGAATTAGTTGCAAAAAGAGATGATGCCTGGTTATTGCAATATATAAAGTCAGCTTATGCTGAAACAGATGTACCTGATACAGTAGCTGAATTGATTTCTCAAAGACGCCGTTGGTTGAATGGTTCTTTCTTTGCTGGAGTGTATGCTATATGTCATACTTTTGCAATATGGAGAAGTGGTCACTCTAAATTTAGAAAAATATTGTTGCATATTGAAATGTTTTATCAAGCATATAATTTAATGTTCTCTTGGTTGGGATTGGTAAAAAATTATACATCTTATTTATACTATATATATATTTATATATTTATTATTAAATTATTATTTTGATTATTATTTTGATTATAATTTTGTAGGGTAATTTTTATTTAACCTTTTACATTTTGGGTAATTCCCTTACGGATGATGAAGTTATTGAAGGTTTATGGTCTAAAACTGCTGGCGACATTATATTTAATATATTACGATACGTATATTTAACGCTTCTTATAATACAATTTATATTAGCTATGGGTAATAGACCTCAAGGGTATATATCACAATAATTATTTCTTATTAATAAATATTTAATTAATTTTTAATTCATCTTAACTAATCTTTTATTATTCTTTTTAAAAAAAAAAGATCTAAATGGGCTTATATTGCATCGATATCATTTTTTTCCGGACTTATGGTTTATATGTTATTTGCAGCGGGATGGTTAACATATAAAGGGGTTGCAGCGCAAATACAAAAATTAAATAATGATGTAGCAGATCCAGGTGCTAATGTTTCAACAGCTGGTGCTATTCTTGGAAATTCAACATTTAAAAATATTATTCTTTCAGTTATTTCTACTTATGGATTATATTTCACTGCCAGTTTCTTGTTTTTTGAACCTTGGCATATGTTTAATAGTTTGATTCAATATTTATTATTGGTTCCATTCTATATCAACATTTTGAATGTTTATGCTTTTTGTAATGTACATGATGTTAGGTAAGGTTCCTTAACCATCTATATAACTCCTTCATATAATACTTTATAATAGTGATAATATTAAATATTATTACTATTTTATTTTTTAGTTGGGGAACTAAAGGAGATAATGCAGTGGTAAAACATGATTTAGGTTCTGTAACAACAACTCCAGATAATAATACAGTCGAGGTTGAAGTCCCTGTTGAAGCAAAAGACATAAATTCATTATATCAAGAAGCGGTTGAAGAATTACAACGTCATCATGAAGAACCGGTTAAAAAACGGTCAGCTTCAGACAAGCAAGATGATTATTATAAATCTTTCCGTACACGCGTTGTATTGCTTTGGATCCTATCCAACGGTGCTATGGTTGCAATTATTACAAATGCTAGTAGCACTTTAAATTCAATTTCTACTTCAACAGACAGAGCAAACAGTTATATGGCATTTGTGCTTTGGTCAGTTGCTGGATTGGCAGCTTTTAGATTTATGGGAAGTTGTACATATTTGCTCTTTAGACTATTCACTGGTTAAAATTTTTGTGGGTAATTTCCGTTGGTGTGATTTAATAAATATTTATATTTTTGATTATTCAAATTCATTTATTTATTTATTAGAATGTGTATATATAGTTTTATTTATTTATTTAATAATGAATATTTTCTTCTTGTAACATTGGTAAAAAATAAAATAATTATATTTCTAAATAAATGAATAAAGATTTAATAGAAAACAGAGAAAATGATTACCAACTTTTTACAAAAATTTGTTATTTACTATCTAAAATATGTTTTGTTGGTGAGTATTTAATTTTCAGATGACGATAGTGATGATGGTGCTGGTGTTGAACATTTGAAACAGTTTGATCGACTTTGGAAATTATAAAAATCGCATTTTGGACATAACCAATCTCCCTCTGCTACATCACGTTTGACAGGTCTATTTCCACATTGACGACAATCACTTCGATAAGAAAAGTTTTGATATTTACAAACATCACAAACCCAATCACCTGGGCGTTTCTCAGGATAACGCGGAGTTCCTCTATCATCATAACTATCACCAAATCTGTTCCTTCTAATCATTTTATTCTTTGGTTTTTTTGATCAAAGTATTAGTAAATGGATGGACGAATGAATGACATATAATAAAATCAATTTAATAAAACCCATAAAATTTTCTCTCTTTTACATACCATTATAACCATTGAAATAATTTTATTATGATGATTATTATTGTTCATAATTAAAGAAGGAATATTAGATGATTTGGTTATGTAATTAGAAGAAAAATTACGAGCTATCAAAGCTCTCTGATCAAAAATTCTTCTTTGAATATTTCTAAACATTTTTTTTTTCAAATTTGATAATCGAAAAAAATTTGATCATTATATTTAATATCGTGCACATTATTTTTAAAGTATTACCTCGTGACCTTTGTTTACATACATTGGTTTGTGCGTGCGTATTTAGAAACTACATTTTTCATTTTTTCATTTTGATAAATTCGAGTTTTGTTAGCCAAAGTTATTATTAATTAGTCTTCTTTTTTTTTCTTCAAAGTCCCCAATCACCATTATCATTAATTATTATCAATTCAAAAAATTCAAGCAATTTTTTTTATTTAAAATTATCACTACACATTACCTACTCATTATTTGATATAACATATATTTATATACTGCTATTTATTCTGATTTAAAAATAAAAAGGTTGTAATTTAAAAATGACTACTGTAAATAGATCCCATCAACAAAGCGTAGGAAACTATATAGTTGGCAACGAAATTGGGAGAGGATCTTTTGCAACAGTTTATAAGGGGTATCATAAGGTAGGAAAACAAGAATTGTTAATTTAAAATTTATTCTCTTAATTTACTTCTAAAAAACACTTCACAAAAACAAATTATATATAAATATATTTCTATTCATATAATATACTTTAGTAAATTACTTTTTCTTTTATTTATATATAAATATATATCTTTATAAAGTTTCACGTGTCACCTTAGTTACAAATTTTTCCTTTTATTTACATTTTTTTTAATATACACAGAAAACGAAAGAAAATGTAGCAATTAAATCTGTATCAAGATCAAAATTGACAAAAAAATTACTTGAAAACTTAGAATCAGAAATAAAAATTCTCAAACGAATTCAACATGATCACATAGTTCAATTAGTTGATTGTGAAGTAAGTCATTTAATTTTTTTATATAAATAAAAGTTATAAATATATATATATCTCAAGTTATTTATTTTCATAAATTAGAAATCTGAGAGTCACATACATTTAATTATGGAATATTGTACTATGGGTGATTTATCGCAATATATAAAGCAAAGAGGAGCAAATAACCACTCATCATCAAAGGGTCCATCTGTTGGGCTAAGTGAATACGTTGTCCGTCATTTTTTAAAACAATTAGGTACAAAGAGAATATAAATTAATAATTAATTAATTCTCTTTTAAGTTAAAAAAATGTATAATTTAATGTTGTAAAAAAAAACTTTAATCATTTTTTAAAAACAAAGTATTATAATTTTCTTTTAGCGAATGCATTGGAATTCTTACGATCACAAAATTTAATACATCGTGATATAAAACCTCAGGTATGTATATATATAATTATTATTTAATAATATAAGTTTAGACTTATTAAAATGAATTTCTTTTTTCTTTTTGCTTTGAGTAGAATCTTTTATTGGTAGAACCTAAACAGAAAAATTACGGATCTGTGGTCGGGTCACCGGATTTACCAATTTTAAAGATAGCAGATTTTGGATTTGCGCGTTCATTGCCGTCTTCATCTTTAGCAGAGACATTATGTGGCTCACCACTTTATATGGCACCAGAAATATTAAGATATGAAAAATATGACGCAAAAGCAGATTTGTGGAGTGTAGGAGCTGTAATTTATGAAATAAGTGTTGGCAAACCGCCGTTTAGAGCTCAAAATCATGTTGAGTTATTGAAAAGAATCGAAAAAGGTGGCGATAAAATAAAGTTTCCTAGTAAAAATCCTGGAGTGGCGATCCATTCAGCAAATACTCACGATGACAATTTGCCTGCCACCTCACCTACTAATTCGACTTCTCTAATTAGTGAAGAACTTAAAGATTTAATAAGACATTTGTTGAAACGTAATCCTGTAGAACGTATTTCTTTTGAAGAATTTTTTATGCACCCTTGTGTTGTAGGTGATTTAATACCTCAACCATTGACAAATTCATTTGATCCAAAAGAGAAACCAGGCGATAATTTGAAACCTAATAGGATCACAAATACGCCATCAACAAACAATTACTACGCATCAAACCAATCACAAAAGAACTCGTTTAAAGATAACAGTAATAATGCTAAATATCAACAAATTTTACAAAGGTAAAAATAAAAATTTTCAAGTTGTTATAATTAATTTCTAAATCATTATCATTATCATCATTAATTAAACTTCCATATATTGTTTTTTTAATATAAAAAGGTCTCCTAAATCCCCAAACATAGATAAAATGTTTGAACGATCAAAGGACAACAACAACAATAATAATGAATTTCTTCAAGTCAACAACGAAGTTCAGCCTTCCTATGATAATCGATCTCCATCACCTTCATTATTAGTGCAAACACCTTACCCACAGGATGAACTTGTAAAAAGGCAAAACACTGATGCTGAAAACTTTGAACATTCAAATAGATCAAATAGTGCCGAAGATGATGTTCAATTTGCGAGGGAATATGTTTTGATTGAGAAACGTGCAGTCGAGGTTAATAAATTGGCTGATGGTATGCTTGTAACTAAATAGTAATTAATATAGTGATAGTATTACATTAATATTATAATATGTTTGTTTAAGCTAATGAAAAAAAAAATTTTTATTTTTTAGATCTTGCTGTAATACCCAAATCGAATGGAAGTTCACAGCGACCTTTTCATAAAGGTACAGCCTTTGCGTTTTCAGATGCCTTGCCCTCAAAACCCCTTGATTTTCCATATAAGACTTCACCAAATCAAAATTCTTTCTTTTATTCGACAACACCACCTTTTGCTATACCACAATCCAGTCAAGACAAAAGTAGCCCTGTTGGAAGTATAGGTAGTAGTGCATCTTCGGCTCTTGCTAGAGCTTTAAATGTTGCATCAGTTCGTTTATTTGGTACTGGTAATTCACCGCCATCTTGGAGTGATAAATATTCAAAACAAAAAGGCAATTCTGCTTTACTTACAAATGACGTTATACTTGATCCCGAGGAAGTAAGGAAAAATAAATAAAACTATTAATTATTATTATGCTTCTTAAATGATAACCTATCTTCATCAATTATCTTTAATTATTTTTTATTAGGAAGCAGTAATTAAAGCAATAGAGGAGTATGCTCAAAAGGCACATTTTGTTCATCAATTTGCTGATTCAAAAATTAATCAACTCTTACCACCACCACCTACTAGCAGCAATGAATTAGCATATAATTCACCACCCACGCCTCAAGCTGCTATTACTTTGGCTGAAGAAGCATTTGTTCTATATGTTAAAGCACTTTCAATATTACAAGCAGCAATTGTTTGTGCAAAAGATTATTTATCAAAATCAAATGAAAAAGAAGATTTATTTAAAAAAAATGCACATCCTAAATTAAATACCGGTATTATTATTATCTTTTTAATGTTTATTTATAAATATTTAATAATTAGATTTCAAAAATAATTTTATGAATATATATATATGTAATTATAATTTTAGCTGTGCAATGGGTTCGTGCAAGATTCAATGAATGTTTGGAAAAGGCTGAGTATGCAGAATCTAGATTCCTCGCAAATGGAGAAATGACGACCGAGGTTGTTGTAGAGAAGTTGCTTTATGATAAAGCATTAGAAATGGTAAATCAAGATTTAAAATTAATATTTTTATTACTATTATTGTTATAGATTATTATAAAAAAAATACTAAATGATTTTTTTGAATAGAGTCGTCATGCAGCTGTCAATGAATTGATTAATGAAGATTTGTTAGGATGTGAAAAGGCATACAAAACATCTATTCATATGTTAAATGCTATATTAGAAGGTTCCCCTGATGAAGTAGGAATGGGAGACGATGATAAAAAAGTGATAAATAAATGTAAATTTTTTTTCCCTTTTTTTTTTTTAATTTTGATTTTTCAAATTAAATTAATTTCATCTTAAAATATTAAAAAAATCAATAGTTATTAAATCAATCAATAAAAGACTTAACTCTTTACAAAAAAAATTGGCTCAATCAGATAACAATCTATCGTTGGCAGCATAATGGATGTACTTTTTTTATAACAAATATATATATATATTATTTATATATTTTAACCTATTTTCTTTAGTTTTCAACTTTAAGATCAATTTAGATATTTACAGAATGACTTTTTATAATATGGCAGTGTGGAAGGAAATTGAGTGCGAGATTTGTGTTACATTAAAGGTAGCCAATAATTTATAATTTATTAAGTTTTGTGCAGAAAATTCCATGCAACAAAGTTATTTTTATATCTACTATATTATTAATAAAGATTTTTTTAGTGATTAATATAATGTGCGCGTTTATTATGTAACACAAACTCGCACTCAATTTCCTATATACTTACACTGTAATCGATCGATCGATTGTTACAATGCGACGATCCTATGTAACTTATAATTTTAAAATGAATTCATATATGTAAAGCTACGTTTTAAATAGACAAAAAAATTACATACAATAAAATAAATCGTGTAATTATGTGTAAAATAGAAAAAAAAATTTCTACTTTTGGAATAATTTTCCTGGACTTTTTTACTAAGAAATTGAAATAGTAACTTTCACTTATCAAAGAAATATTTTTTCCTGTTATGATTATCAATCAAATCAAACATATAATATTGTTTAAACTTATTTCATCTCATTGCAGTTGTAAAGTTAGGTGTTTATTTCAGGGTTGTGCAATTTTCGCTGTACGACTGACTTCGTACCATTGAGTTCGTTGGGGTCGTACACCTGTACGAGGAAATTTTACATAGTATCAGGAACGATGATTTTTTGCAGTGACAAAATATTACTTTGTAAAATCCTATAATAATATTATTATTAAGCCGATAATCCTATTACTATAATTAATGGATTACCAGATGTTGTAACTGGGGTCGTAATATTATTTCATTATCAGAAAAAACCTGATTATTATGTTATATATACTTATTTAAATCCCTTGTTACTATGTAGTAGTATTATATACGTTATTATTATTGTCATTGTGCAATTTCGCTGTACGAACGTACGATGATTTTCTGTGGTGATAAATATTATTTTGTAAAGTCCTATAATAATAACAATAATATTATGCCATCAGCCCTATTTATTACGATTACTATAATTAAAGGTCGTAACAGATCGTAATACTACTTCGTTATCAGAAAAATCCTGATTATCATATTATACTTCTATTATCCTGTGGCATTATTATTATTATTAGTATTAGTATAGTAGTATTAAATATCTTCAACCATATACTGTACAGTATGTAGTTAATTCTACAATATAGTCAAACCTTGCTACAGCGGATGAAACAAATTTTATTTAAAATCCGTTGTGGCAAGATTACTAAATACTAATACTAATCTTGCCACAACGAAATTTTATATGTTTTTACATGTGATATGCAAAGAAATTTTTTTAAAAAATCTGTTATGACAAGAGTTTAATTATTATTATAGTTCGCTGTGACGAATTTAACATATATATATATCTTCCATTTTATCAACCAAATTATCAAAAATCACATGATATGTTCGTACAATGTACTAAAAAAATTACGTACGTGTACGAATCCCAGCCCTGTAAAGTTTATTTTGTATTCTTAAAAAAATTTAAATTTGAATATTCATGAGGCAATTAAATGTTGTGTAATAAATTCTAACTATTTATGCACCATTTAGGTTGACAAAATGGCCAATACCAAATGCTGACTGGCTTGAAGCAATCTGAAGCAACCATGTGAAACATATGAAACAAAATGAAGTATATGAAGCATATGAAGCAAAATGAAGCTTTAGAGATATAGTAATAGTAGATATTTTGTAGTTTAGCTAAATGCAAATGTATATGCATGTACGTTTGTACTTCGTGCTTATCTCATCCAGGGTTCTTCAGCATATGCTGGGGGAACTGACAGAGGTAAATTATTTGAATAATGCACAGCATTTTTGTGTCCAGTGAACTTGCATTAACAAGTTTGCTGGAAAAGATGCGTTTTAAAAATTTTAATTAGCATTTTTATAAAAATTAAATTATAATTATAAATATTTATAAATAAAAACAGTTTTTTTTAAAAAAGTGTTTGTGTTTGTTTATATGTATTTGTTTGTGTAAAGTGAAAAAATGGCCCAAATAGCCCATGTAAATAAAGTTAAAAAAAGATGATTGCCCATCTTTATAATTATCTATCCTGTGAACTGTAGACCTCACTATATTGTTCTAGGCCCCCAGCCTAATATATAGATGGGTGTTGATGGATTGTATAATATATAGGTTCTTGAGAAGGGTGGGTGATAAAGTGGAATGAGGAGTTGAGTAATATTGATGTACCAAAAATAACAAATGGCAGTTCTGAAATTCTTGAATTATAAATATAATGCTGCATATGTTCATCCATTCATGTATATTGATATCGATTCATTTGCTCTCATTCTTCCATTCTTTGCAGCAAATTTACTTATAGAAAGAATATCAAATAATATTGCTTTCTTCTTGCACAATATCAACATTTCAATCTTATGGAAAACCCCACTTTATGGTTGGCCCGGTTTAAAAACCACTCATTGCTGCGCCACGTGACGAAAGACAAAAATTTTTTAGTGAAATAAAGTTTGAATTGCTAGAAAACCACATTATCAATAATTATTCTAATTTTACCACCGAATTGGACTTTTCAGAGTATTTTCAATTAAACCAATTGATAGCTCTAGTTATGAATAAATAAAGCTTTATAGTCTTGGCATATTTTATTTTGGATAATTCAGCCAGCAGCTATTACACATAGTTATACAATTAACGTATTAAAAATATCCCCCTGGTAATAGTTCGTCTATTTTAACTATTCACTATATTAAGAATTAATTGTCATTGTGTAAAAAATTGGAAATTGTACAAATTGATAGATAAGAATATTTATACAACTTCATTATTATTTTTTATTTTAAAGATTTTAAAAGATGAATCATAATAATTATTATTATTATGGTAATGAATCACAAAACAATTCAAAATCAAGAAAATATAATAATAATAATAAACACAACAATAAGAACGACAATGGTATTTATAATAATGATAATTTAGAATTACAAAATCGCCAACCCTATAAAAAACCCTATCAACAACAGTGTCGTCAACGAAATATTCAAAACAGATATCAACAGCAACACCATCAACAACAACCCTATCGATCACAACATTACAAATTTAAAGTAGATTCAAGAAATTTTCATTGTTATGATGTTTATGGTGGTGGCGATGGCAATAGTGGTAAAAGAGAAGCTGAGCAACAACAATTTGAATCTAATTCATATTATAATAATAACAATAAAACTTATTCAAGAAATGATGAGAGAATGAGATACGAACACAACAGACATTATCTTTATCACTATCATAATGATAATAATAGTAATAATGAAAAAGAACTTTACTCCGATACAGTTAATTATTATGAAAATAATGATAATAATAGTACGCATTATTATAATCATCGTTTTGAAGATTATTATGACAAATATAAAGATGATAGATATGGAATTAATAATAATACTCGTCATATTAGAAAACGTAATTTAAATTTTAATAATAATAATAATAATAAAATAAATTGGTGATCAAAATTTTGAATATGGTACTAGTTACACCAACTCAAAACTTGTTACTGCTTACAATTTTTTTATATTTATAAAAATTGTTAAAGCTTTTATCTCTACCATAACAATAGTAATAAAATAATAATGCCACCACCACAAAACAACGAAGCTCAAGATAGCAATGAATTTGATAATATTTCAATGGCAGTTTTTAATTCTGCAAAAAATTATCTGTTACAAAAATTGCCAATTCAGTTATCAAAGCCAAAAGTTGCAATTATATGCGGCTCAGGTCTTGGGGGTTTAGCTGATAGTATTAGTAGTGGTAGTAATAATAATGACTATGATTCTAAGAGCAAAAAGAGACTTGATGGTGATGATGCAATCCCGAAAATTGAATTTAAATATGAAGAGATACCAGGATTTGTTAATAGTACAGGTGATTACCAATCAATATTAAAAAATTATATTTAATTAGTTAATTAAATATATATTATGTTAATGTTTTATAAATTTGTTAAACATAGTTGCTGGACATGAAGGAAAATTGGTTTTTGGGCTGATTGGGAAAATACCAGTGATTTGTATGGTTGGTAGATTTCATTTTTATGAAGGCCATGACTTGAAACAAGTCACTTTCCCCATAAGAGTTTTTAAATTGATTGGAGTAGAAACTTTAATTGGTAAGGAAATAAATATTTATATTAATTTAATTATATATTTTTTATGATTTAAGTAATAAATAAAAAATATTAATATAAAACTAATTCACTTACTCTTTCTTTCCCATTCTTTTCTCTCACGTGCATTCTTTCTTTCTAAATCTAATTAGTAACGAATGCAACAGGATCGCTCAATAGTGAGAAATTTAAAGTAGGAGACATAGGTGTAATAATTGATCATATCTCATTACCGGGACTAACAGGAACTAATCCTTTAATTGGACCTAATCTGAATATTGGCCCAAGATTTATTCCAATGTCAGATGCTTACGACTATGAATTACGTGAAAAGGCATTCAAAGCTGCCAACATATTAAATTTTTCTAAAGGATCAATAAAAGAAGTGGTCTATTGCTATGTGTGTGGTCCAACTTATGAAACAAGGGCAGAAGCAAAATTCTTAAAATTTATAGGAGGAGATGTTGTTGGTATGTCAACTGTGCCTGAAGTGATTGTTGCAAGGCATTGTGGTCTTAGAGTTTTAGGATTGAGTTTGGTAACCAACAAAGTGGCTATGAGTGATGTAAGAAGCGCTGATCCCTCAATAAAAAATGTTGGTGCCTATGATGAATTCATTGTAAATCACGAGGAAGTTCTTGAAACTGGTAAAGCTAAAGCCAAAGAAATGCAACAATTAGTAAAGAAAATTATCGAATTACTTTGAAATTACTTATTTATTATTTAATTTTTGTATATGTGAAAAATTTTTTTTTAGATGTGTATATACATACATACATACACGCACATATATATATATATTATATATATGTTCAAATAAATATATTTTTATTGATTATGAGGACAATCAGACGATAAGTTACACAACAATTTATTTATTTCGAAAACTTTTTTTTTCAAAAAAAAAAAAAAACCAATGAATACCGATTTTTTCTTTCCTTTTCGTGTTGTCGACATAGATGGCAATAACGTTAATATTAAAGAGCTTTCGAGTCACCACGTTCTAATTTTAATCACGCTGAAGGTGTGTAATGAAAAATTGTTTTCATTCACATTATTCACAAAAATTATTTATTTATTTTCATTCACATTATTCACAAAAATTATTTATTTATTTTCATATAATATTTAAAATTAATAATATGATATTTTAAAGGCGACGTGGTGTCCCGTCTGCCCTAAACTCCTACTGCTCCTGAACCTTCAGGGGCTACACGATGATCCACAACCTTCTTTTTTCGATCCTTTTGACAACTCTATAACCAGAGTGCCACAAAAAAACATACCTGTAAGTTTGAATGAAATTATACTATTATAAAAAAAAATTATTCATCAAGTTTTCTATTATGTTTATAGTTTAACCGATTGCTCCTTCGGTCTGATGCCTATTTTATTATTATCTGTCCTGGCCCTTTAGATGAGGTCAAGAAGATAAGACAAGAATGCAATTTCGATAAATATCCATATCCGTTTATCGTTGATGAGGATCTTGCTCTTGCAACTTCAATTGGACTTAGGTTAGTACATACATATACATACCATACATGTGTATTTATACATATACTTATGTGTATATATCCATAATAATTTATTCATATATTATTATTATTAAAGAATGTCCAACAATGAGATATGGCCATGCATTGGGTATATTGAACCACTTACATGTAGATTAAATCCAATATTTTTTGGACGCGGACCAGGTTTCTATGGTGACAAAGACCTGTTAAATTTTTTGAAGGAGCATCGTATCCAAGAAGAAAAAACAGCTCTTAAATCTATTCGTAGAGCCAGGGAATTACAAATGGGCCTCAGTAAATCAAGGAAAAACAATATAACCAAGAAAAAAGAATCAAAAGAACTAGAAGTATCAAAAGCACCAATTGAAGAAGAACAAAAAGAAGAATCGTTGACGATGTTAAATCAAAACCAAATTTTACCATTAGAGATACTTGGAGTTATTTTCGAGTATCTTGACTTGTTGGAGATAGTAAAGACCGTTATGGCTACATGCCAGCAATGGAGAGAAATCGGAATAAACATTATTTCCAGACGGTTAAGGTGCGAAATAGAGCGCATATCTGAATCTCTGGTCTATTTTTCTGGTACAAATCGAAAAAATAATGATGACGATGATAATGTTGAAGGTATTGTTGAAAGTATGAATTTAATAAATATCAATAGCCACAATTACAACAACAATAACAATATTAAGTTAATTAGTGTTCATGAGCTCAACAAGATGGTGAAAGATCTCCACGAAATAATTGAGATCTCTCAACGTCTTTTAATTTATTGTGACTACAAGCAAAAGTTATACTAATGGTGTTTACATGCGTACATATCGATATTATTATCAAATGTTTTTATAATATAATAATAATAACAACAACGATGATGATGATGAATAGTATTTAGTATTAGTACAGAAATTAGTTAGATTTTCAATTAAACATTTATAGACGTATACATTTGTTTATTTAATTGCAATTTTTTATTATTTTATAAACCTAATATTGGAAACAATATTTACTTTAATATTTGGATCCGGTTCAAGAAATTGATTG
Source organism: Entrophospora sp. SA101 (assembly GCA_958430865.1). Lineage (NCBI taxonomy): Eukaryota > Fungi > Glomeromycota > Glomeromycetes > Entrophosporales > Entrophosporaceae > Entrophospora > Entrophospora sp. SA101. Next base: position 51,926 of record CAUDNR010004072.1, read on the forward strand.
ACTTTTTGAACATCTAGAATTGTTGTATGCAATGCAATTGAATTTAATAAACACGAAAGATGTTTGGATGTGGAATTCCTTTTGGTCGATTAATTTAATTTCACATATGTGAATTGCAAATTCATATAGATTTCATTTTCACGCACAATAGAGCCATAAAGAAACTATGAAATATTAGATAATTATTTTATTTCTTTACATAATGATTGCTTTGAGCCTCTGTTTATATAGTCGAGGCTATTATTCGTTTTGGTCCAATTCTCTTGGAATCAACTTTTTTGGAAAATCAAGTTTGAATTTTAACTATATGACTGTTTTTTTTTAGCATCATGATATGCTTTAGATTTTTAAATCGCTCGATTTGGTCTATATAAATACTGAAGCAAGCACACAAGTAACAATTTATTTTATTTTGTACTTTTATAGATAATGTGTTAGGGCGGGACGCGTGTATTTCAGCAATAATTGGCATTTCATAGCAACTAGCTAGGCATCGAATTGTTTATATGTCATCTCATGCGATAATAAATTCAAAGCACCTGCACTTTTATTTGAATAGTGATCGTTGTTCAGTAAAGTTTAAAGATGACGATAATGGTTTAGTTAGCATGCAAACGTTGCTAAAAATGTTTAATCATCTCATATTTAAAAAATCCAAAAATCAAGCCTCGCATACTATGTAAAAGTTACTCTACTGTCGGGTAGGAATTAACTTGCCTGTGTATATATCAGACACAGATAGTAGGTAACCAATTGGAATTCAAAAATTTGTTGAAATAAAGCGCATTTTTGTATTTTTAGCTTTTGTCTTTAAAAACACGACAATAATCAATATTATGTGCTGCCTAAACGCGACACGTTTTTGTTGTTTTTACGCTACGTAACCTTCAAAAAAAACCAATAAATAAATATACCTTGCGTGCTAAGTAAAGTTGTTCAACGGTCAAATAGATTAACTAGTCTAATTGTCTTTTAAATAGACAAATAATCAATTTTTACTATTCCTAATTTTGTATGAATTTATTTTCCTTGGGCTTTAATTTATATTTTGTGTATGTTGATCAATATAACCTACTACTGGAGACATGGATATTGATGAAGAGCGTCAACCATATGTCGCATCACCTCACCACCTCCCCCTTATCCTGATGAAATCAAACTTCTACACTCAAACATACTTGATAATATTTGTTTTGTTTGATTGGTATCAAACCAATGCAAATAAATGCCCATAATCCTGCCTTGTGTTTGAAAAATTACAATAACATCACCAATTCACTCACTCATTCAGGTAAAAAACAAATCATTCAATAATCATTGTTAAGCAGAATTTTATTTTTGTTTAAAACAAATAGACATAATCAATAAATATTTATAATATTTTTTGTGAAATTTTTTATGGGTTGTTAATTGTTCTTCACTATAAAATTTACAAAAACTAACTCTATAACATAAACCAAAAAATTGATAAAATAATCAATAAAATAGAGCAAAGAAAAATCAAAATCAAAATCAAAATCAAAATCAAAATCAAACAACTCACTGGTGATAAAAATCTATAAGAGGATACAAGCACCTATTTGATAAAAGACTGAACTGGACTCAAAATTTTCCTTGGTGTTAGTAAAATGGTGATTAAAATCCACAAGTCGTTTAATGTGAATTGTTTCCTCCACCGCAAAAAAATTTCTACCAATGAAAAATGAACCTAGAAGGAAAACAATTTTAATCCTTCCCTTGTGCATGAATAATACGTCGCCGTTATTGCAATACTAAGACCATGTAGAAACAAACCTTTCCTTTAAAGAACCAAGTCACATAATACTCTATGAAAAAAACTGGCAGAGTGGTAATTTCCGTTTCCCTTAAAATGAACGGTCAATCACAAGTGTGTACTGAATAAACCATGGTGATTTCATTGGTCCATTCATTTCCTTATCACCCAAGTGGCAGTGGAAAGATTTTTAGTGACCGAGTCTCTACTTGACTCCCTTTTTTTTGTGCGCGTGTGTACGTGTATTGTGTATTATATGCGCTCTAAATGTTGTGTGTATGTTGTGCATGTTTCTCGATTACATGCAAGCTGTAAAAATCCCCCAAAAAATAAAAAAATAAACCTGATATTGATCACTTTCCTATTATAAACATGCAATCGCACTCTCATAACTATGAAATTTTTTTTCACGGGCGAGGAAATCAACAAGTTGGAAGGCTCTGGACAATAGGGAGAATTTAGCCACTGTCGGAATTGCCGTGGCCAAACAATTTTTTTGTTTTAAAGAGTCATCCCATTGACTTGGATACAGTGATTCACTAGTGGTGGTTAGCCAATGGCCAAAATAATTATTTGTCCATTTTTGGCTATTTTTGTCAGCCAAACGGCCAGACGCTAGCACTGGCTCCAACGGTCTCCATGGCAACGATGAAACTTGAGGGCCGCGCTATCCCCAATTTAATTGCGTCGTCAGGTTAACCTTGCGTAACGAGGAACAAGAGAATGATTGAAATGGTTGAGCCCCAAAGTAATACACTTCAACATCTATCCGATAATCAAACACAAACTTGCATGTTGAGTTGCTTCTTGGTGTTTCCAAATTGTCAAACACATGCGATTTTCCAACAACCTTTCTTACCCCAGACATTTCTTATAATCGTATATCAATGCTTTGGAAGTTAAATTTATAGCGGCTATTACAATACTAGAAATAGAACTTGCCTATAAAATATTTATATAATAATGGAACTTTAATTTGGCAAACAGTATGTTTCATGAAAAAAACTTACATTCAATTGACGCGTATTAATAATACCTTTAAAATATTTAAGTAAAGCTTCAAATATAAGGATATCATCTTGATTCAAGGTCATTTGAGCATTGTTCTAATTGCAGGTTCAAGCTTTAAAAATATATTTATTTTCATTGGAATTAAATCCAAAAAATATATTTTTAATAATGTCAGATGGATGTTTATTAAATGTTTCAAACAAATCGTGATCTTTAAGTTCAAGGTGTTCAATCTGAATCTCAACATAATATTCTTTGGCTAATTCACTTAACTTTATATATATTGATTATAAGCGTGATAATCGATATAAAAACACGGAAAATATAATAATAATAAGTGCGATTATTATTGTTAATATTACTATTATCCATTTTAAATATATATGTACATATGAATAATTTTTTAATCTTAATCTTTAATAAAAATAAAATAAACTGTTCGCCAAGTCGAAACTCATAAGTCTTTGTTGCGTGAACCTTTTGTTTATGGTCTATTGCTAAATTTAAAGAAAAAGTATAAAATTTTCCTTGACCTAACGATATACAGATGCCATTATTTATTTATTATGAGATTTCAAAAAAAAAAAGAATTTGGAGGTTTTTACAAAATTCAAAATGAAAATTTTATTAATATATATAAATTATGAAAATATCTTCCAAAAAAACTTTTTTAATTAAATAATAGATAGCTATAAATCTTCTTCGTCTAAATCTAATTCAATTATTCCTTCATTCCCCTCCTCGTAGTAGTTATTAGCTACAATCTTCGTGTTATCACTTACTGACTCAATGTTTATTTCGTTCTGGTAATAATTCACATAATTTTGATTGCTATCATAAGGATGATTTTTTATAAAATGACTGATGTTGCTTTGACATTTTAATAATTCTAAATATTCAATAATATTTAATAATTCACTGTCATTTCCATCGCAAAATAATTCTCGATTAAATTCTTTTAAATGTATTGCGTTATGAGGCTGTAATTGGGCTTTAAGTGGCGAATCATCTATTAATACTGTATTAGTCTGATCCCATAATATTGACGATGATTGTAGTGATAGCGATGAATGTGGTGGCGGTATAAATGGTGATGGTTTTCTTTCTGAATTTGACGATTGTATCGTATTTTTATTCATAGATGTGTTTAATTCATTCCAAACCATTTCCAAATCTTTTATTGTTAAACATTTAGAATGATATTCTTCATTTGTCAAGTTAAATTTATCTCTAGACCAAATTTCAAGTAACCATTTCCAAAAACTCCTTTCACCGTTTTATATACATTAATTAATTCTATAAGCATCAGTGGAGGTTTCTCAATTCTAATGGAAGGTTCCAACGAGATTTGATTATAATTTTCAGATTGTTTTTTGCTGCCGTTGTTAAATTCCAAAATCTTTTTTTAGTTATGATTTTTGGGTAGTCGTCAAATCCACGTTGTTTTAATATTGATGATGATGGAGATGATGGAGAAAGATTCTGTCTTCTTGTATAATATATAGACAGATATTTGATAGCTGGGAGCCTTGATTTAGGATAAGAATATTTGTTATCACCTTTGGATCTTGAATGTAGTGATGGCAGTCATGTATTATCTTTATAATTCAAAAAGAACATAAATAATTTGTTATCAAAAATTTCACTTCTTTTTTTGTGATAAGAAATCAAATAGGACTATAATACTATCAATTGGCGACATAAAAGGTCTAATATTAATAATTATTTAACAAGTATATTTAGAACAAGTATAGTTTAACAATTCTAATGATACAATTTTGCCCTGTAGGTTTAAAAATAACTAGTGTCAAAGTACACGGTGTTGTTGAATGTATCAACCCACCATGCATTTCACAAAGTCTTGGACTTTCGTTCAGCAACTGCCATTGTTATTGCTGGTGCATCAATATTGCTCTCGACTTTTACCGCCCTTCTCAAGAACCTATACAACATCGGAAAGATCTAATGGGAGTCTCTCCTAGTCGGGGAAATTTAACAAAATAATTAGTTATTCACTATATTTCATTATATATGTTTTTTCACTTGTTGAAGCTTTAGAATTTAACCGGTTTATGGTCACTACACTTTTAAAAGAGTTCATCCTTGAGTTGATTTATTTTAAAAAAAGAAAACTTCCCATATATTATAAATCTAGATTAATTTTGGTATTAAACACATAGTATTATTAGAAATACAAAGATGGAAATGTAAATTGAAAAAGTGTTATAAATTTAATTAATTTAAAGTAAGGATTATCTACGGTCTTAATAATAATAATAATGATAAATGTTCTAATGCTGCTAACATAATAATAAAACCACCACCACCACCGCCAAACCCTTTTTTTTTTGATTACGATATAATTAATTCACAAAAAAACAATATATTATTATTAGGAAAAAAAAAATACACGGTAAAGGTTCCCAATTAAAGGAGGGAAAAAAATAAAAAAATGACAATAAAAATTGAGAAAATAAATGAAAAATTAAATGACAAAAGAATATTAAAAAAATGGTTTAGCTAGCATATTTAAAATGTCATTATATATAACTTTGGTTCTATCTTGTAATAAGAAATAATACATATTATATTTATTGTATAAATTATTAAACCTTTAATATTAAACCAAAGCCAATTCCAAAGTCCATGTACGTCTGCACCATAATCGGATCGGTACGGCTCTATCACCAAAAACTTTAATTTCTAATCCATCCCACCAGCATTTTCTCTATAAAAGAACAAATTTATTTTTTTAAAAAAAGTTTGTTACTATAAATTAAAATTAACATTATAAAATTTAATACATACAGCCGGTTTCCTCCAAAATAATAACAACTTTTGTGCTGTTGCCATTTGATTACCCTGTCCTGTTGTTTTAAGCATTACTAATGCAATACTAACGATACTCGTCTTAAGTGGTTCAATATTACGATATCCCCATTCATCATCTCTTGAAAAGCCTGAAACACATAACATATCTATCAAATGCTGTTCTGCTACATTATTTTCTTTATTAATATTACGTTGTAACGCTGTAAATATCTTTTTTTGATTAAGAAGATATGAACCGCACTCTGTCTTTAATTCAAAAATATCAATTGCTTGCTCACTATCACTAGTTTCATTTGCGGCTGTAATGCTGCTGGTGCCACTAAGAGCTGTAGTTTCTGTTGTTGTATTGTTCAAAGTTCCTTTTCCTGTTGCTTCTGTCGATATATTATGTTTTTGGGAGGATTTTGGTGGTATGGTAAAATAGTCCAACTCTTCTCTTAAAACAATTATCGCCTGTTTACTTAAAAGTGGATTCTGTGGACTATGTGGGAATGCTGTAGAGGTACTTCCTTGGTTAGAATAAAATGCTTCTTGTGCTGTTTTATAAAAATTTAAAATATATTCTAAACAGGAAGGATCAAAATCCACATCAACAATCTGGTCCTCTATGTCTATTGAATGGACTGAATTATCATCCTCAGCTACATCGTCTTCGTAATCTAGAGCTCTATTCAACATAAGTCCATTAGGAAACATTACAATAAGAATGCTTTCAGGTAGACTCATTAACATTTCTCGATCAATTTCAAACCGAGTTCCTCTTAGCTCAAGTGTTAGTTTTGTTGGAAAGGGTAATTCAGGAGAATGGATTTGAGGTGGCAAGGGAGGCGAAACACTATGTACTGGCGAAGAAGCAACAGCCTGAGACATTTTTAAAGTATTCAAGTATTTTTTAAAGTATTGTTATAAAATTATTTATTAATAATTAAAAAAAAATTAATATAAATTATATAAATTGGTGCAACAAAAGACCCGGAAACTCGATTAATTTAATGATACAGTGGGCGGAAAACTCTCACCACACCTACCTCGGTTACACGACAATGTTTTTTTAAGATAAGATTTCCTTATTTTCTACCAATCATGGGGGTTTCGGGTTGGGATTCGTGTGACCGAGGTAGGTGCGGTAAGTGGGCGACAGCAACTATTATTGGCTTACCAAAAATGGTATCTACTCCTCAGGGATAATTGCACCAAACGATTATTTGGGGCATACTGCAACAAAAACAGACAAAGTGAACATTGGTATTA
>CAUDNR010004073.1:1919-40749 GCA_958430865.1 Entrophospora sp. SA101
ACTAAGTATAGTAATGTGACCAATGAATGGCTTTGATCAAATAAATTGCTTAGCAAATAACTTGATCGTTTAGCAAAATGGCTTTGATCAAATAAATAAATCGCTTAAAATATGATGATTTTATTGATTCATCTTTGTATTAGTCACGTGGGGGTGCGAATAACAATTTAATAATAATAATATTGTAATTGGTGATCATTTTCCTAATGGTAATGAATAATTTATTTATATGTAATAAAACAAATAATTAAAATAATGATCACTCGAAACCGAATCAATACTTAATCAACTTATTATTATCAACTAGAATTCAGATCAACCTAGCTGTCCCGTTCAGGCTGAACTGGACAAGTCAAACTCGGGTTGACTCGAATATTAAAAAAATAAATCTTCAGCCCTTAAAAACAATAAATAATAATTAATTCCTCAATAATCATTTATTTTATTAATATAAATGGTTTTTTATTTTTCCATCACGTATAACCACGAAACCGCGTTTGGTATTCGAATTTAAAATACAGATAAACCAACTGATGAACAACTTTTTACTTGGTACGCGAGTTTATGATTACTTGTTAGTTTTTTATATAAAATTACAAAATCATATCATATTCGAGCTAGTATTTACCTGCCTATCGAATCAAACGTTCGGTTCGTTTCGGGTTCGAGCCAAATTCTCGAACCGGTAACCCTGAGATAGAATAGGTCGAACCATAAGAGACATAGAATATTGGAACTAGTAATTTAAAGATAGAATAATTCGAAGGAAATTCCTATATACAGAAAGGTTCTTTTTATGATCTTTTTCATAAAGACCTTTTTTTAATAGTATGAGACACTGTTTTTCTGTGAACACCAAGAATTCTAGATATATTTGTAGTTTGGTACTTTGATTTTATAAAGATCGATAATTCTGCTGAAATTTTGAGCTCAAAACTTTTTGAAGAAGGATTGGTCCAAAAGTTTATGTTTATTTGCAAAAGAAATTTCAGATAAGATTATTATGTGATTGGTTTTTTGAAGCGAGAAATATTTCTTAAAGGATTTCGGTTAAAGTTTTATGTTTTAATTATTAATTCAATAAAAATGTCAGAGGAATAAATTTTGCATATTAATATAATATTGGGCGAGAGCCTAAGTTACAAGTTGATACTATTTATTGGTTTTTTTATGTGTTTTGTGCACGACCTTTTGCGTATTTGTTTCGAAACAGTGAACCGGTTCGAACCGGTTCAAATTAAATATGAACGTAAAAACACGTAAAAACAAAATCACGTCGTGTTCTGCTGGTGTCTAATATTGTATTAGATCCGAAATTGACTTTTTCTTAGCAGCTATTCCGGTTTGATCATCACTAATAGCTTTTTAGTAATAAATATCATTTAACTTCACGTTTCTTTATATGTGCATCATCATCATTACAACAAATTGTTGGTAATGTTCTATGGGAAAATACAGGATAAATTCAGACTTTTTTGCAGATTTTAATTATTATTTTTCTGTCACAAAGGTGTAAAACGTCGTACAAATATCATTCACAATATCAAATTTAATTCCTATATTCTTTTTTCTACCTTCAGATCCTTTCTTATTAATTTACCAGAATGTTCTTTAAATAGAAAAAGATGATCAAAACCGAGCATGATTTATCCATTTAATCAAAAAATAAATAATAATACACACGGTGAACTTTTTACGGCACATACTCTGGTCTGATCTAGCATTAAAGCGAGAATAATACGTCATATTGAAGAGTCGCCACCGTCTATAAATGAAATTTTAAGAATTGAATATCGCTCAAGAACACATCAATAAACAATTGATATCTAACAAGGCTAATATATATTTTTTATATATACATTATATATAAACTAAGTTTGCAATATGTCAAGGTTACAAAAATGATAAACAGCTTGCTTATTTTAAAAAATGTTATGATCATCATAAGTCCTGGGATTCTGTCTGTAACATATATCGTCAAGCAATGTCTCTGGAGCTTATGTGGCCTTATGTAAAAAATCATTCTAATCCATCAGTTGAAGGATACATAGTGTGGGCTAAAGGACAACAGGATCCAATTTATCAAATAGATATATTTGTAGTTTGGTACTTTGATTTTATAAAGATCGATAATTCTGCTGAAATTTTGAGCTCAAAACTTTTTGAAGAAGGATTGGTCCAAAAGTTTATGTTTATTTGCAAAAGAAATTTCAGATAAGATTATTATGTGATTGGTTTTTTGAAGCGAGAAATATTTCTTAAAGGATTTCGGTTAAAGTTTTATGTTTTAATTATTAATTCAATAAAAATGTCAGAGGAATAAATTTTGCATATTAATATAATATTGGGCGAGAGCCTAAGTTACAAGTTGATACTATTTATTGGTTTTTTTATGTGTTTTGTGCACGACCTTTTGCGTATTTGTTTCGAAACAGTGAACCGGTTCGAACCGGTTCAAATTAAATATGAACGTAAAAACACGTAAAAACAAAATCACGTCGTGTTCTGCTGGTGTCTAATATTGTATTAGATCCGAAATTGACTTTTTCTTAGCAGCTATTCCGGTTTGATCATCACTAATAGCTTTTTAGTAATAAATATCATTTAACTTCACGTTTCTTTATATGTGCATCATCATCATTACAACAAATTGTTGGTAATGTTCTATGGGAAAATACAGGATAAATTCAGACTTTTTTGCAGATTTTAATTATTATTTTTCTGTCACAAAGGTGTAAAACGTCGTACAAATATCATTCACAATATCAAATTTAATTCCTATATTCTTTTTTCTACCTTCAGATCCTTTCTTATTAATTTACCAGAATGTTCTTTAAATAGAAAAAGATGATCAAAACCGAGCATGATTTATCCATTTAATCAAAAAATAAATAATAATACACACGGTGAACTTTTTACGGCACATACTCTGGTCTGATCTAGCATTAAAGCGAGAATAATACGTCATATTGAAGAGTCGCCACCGTCTATAAATGAAATTTTAAGAATTGAATATCGCTCAAGAACACATCAATAAACAATTGATATCTAACAAGGCTAATATATATTTTTTATATATAATATTAATAGTAATAACAAACCAATGAGCCTAACAATTATATGATTGTATCTTTTGTGATCAATTTAAATAATACAAAATTTATTAAAAAGGAAAAAGTACACACACATATATATACACACGCCAAGGAAACCAATCTTTTTCCTTCTTCCTTTAGTTTCCATATCCTAAATATAATATGACATTTGATAACAATTTATCAATATTCTTTTTACTATTTCTTAATTGCTTACTCATGATGATGAAAAATTGTAGCACCATTATAAAGTTTGCAGATAAAATATCACCATTTTCTGCCATTTGATCAATCTCAAGCAAAGTACTTTAATCAATGAAACGATGTCTCTTTGTTTAAGTTTGGATCGAATAATCAACCAAGTTTAATTGAGCAAAGTCAAAATCTTGAGATTGGTAACAGCAGAGCTGTTTCCTTTAATATTTTCCCAAAACATCCAAAGTTTTAGATGCTATCTTCTACATGTGCACCTTCTATTTGCAGATAAGTCATCTTTACACACCCATTTCTCAACTCTCCAACAATGTTTCCAGCATTCGTGATAAATTAAAATATTTGAATAAGAGTGCTAACAACCAAGAACACACGAGCATCATACTGTTTGCGCACGTCTCTTCTTCTAGAAGCGTTGCTTAATTTCGAGTAGTAACTCTTAATATCTGAGCTTTGTAATGGCCCTAGAAAACATCATATTGTTGTTCATGATTAAGTTAATCTAACTCAAAGAAAAAGATTGCAACAATCCCATAAACATATCCTCCATAGTGAATGAGTCATATATGACAACCTTACAGAGGTATCTATAGTCACATGTGACTGTTGTAAAATGTGTAATAGATGCGCTAGCGTAAATCGAACGTTGTAAGAAGGGGAAGCAAACAGGTTGGGGAAAGTTCAAGTTTTTTCGCAGCAGTAAAAATATCTAAAAATATAGAAATTAAAAATTAATGACCGAGAAATTGGTTTTTAATAGTCGTACGAAATTTACCCACTATGAATCTGTGTAACGGTATCTTGTTATGTTTGGCTTTGTTGTATATTAGAGAAAGATATATTTAATAATATATCTTTTATTCCCACTAAAAAAAAAAATCAAACTTCTGTTCTCTCTATTTCTTTATTATATTTTGATCAGTTTCTTATGCTCTTTTATACGTAAATTTACACTTGTTTCTTTTATAAAAATTTTTGCTTCCTAAATTTTTTTTTTAATACTGGACAAACTAAAAAAAAAAACTTCAAGTGCAAAATAAATAAAAAAGACATTTTCTTGATTTTAGTAAATTTTACAATTGAAATAAAAACAAAGGTAATCGATTTATTTATTTTTACAAGAAATAAGGAGGTTTCAGTAGTTTTATCATAATCTTTTTTTAAAAACTAACAATAATAATAAATTGTTTTGTTAATCATCCATCATCATCATCTACAAAAAAATAATATTTATTTAGACATAAAGATTAACATTCAACAGAAAATAATCAGCAAAATATATATACATATATATTAAAAATCATCTACAAAATAAAAATAATAATGAGCAATTCTTCAATTAATCCAGCCTCCAATAGTTCTAATAATGATTTTAAAGTAAATAATAATGGTGGGGCTAATAATAACGAAACTTCTAGTGATAAATTTTCATCTACTAATGAAATTCAAAGATCATCATCAACAATTGAATCCATTAAAAACGCCATTACATCCACTGAAACAATTACTAATGATGCCACTATTAGTAGTGCGGATTTAAATAAAGCATCCAACAACACAAAAGCACTCGATAATGCACCAACATCAACAGTGTATGAGCTAATAATTTATAAATTATTATTAAAAATGATTATCATAATTATCACTTGATTATAATTATAATTTCCTATTCATCCTTCCCTCCTCCTTCCTCATATATTATTTAGTGATAATACAAGTGCTGCTGAATCATCCGATTGTGTTGTAAAAACTGAAGAAATATGGACTAATAATAGTAGTTCAGCTTATCCTTTTGGTCCTTATCCTCCAAAACCAGCAAAAACTTATGAAGAACATGCATTGGATCCTGCTCTTTTCAATGATCCTTCAATGAAATTAGCTCGTACAGCTGCTGCTACCACAACCGCTGCTCCAGTTAACTATTATGGTCAACCTCCAATCGGTTTAGCTCAACATGAAACTGTTAATTATGCAATGGGCACTACACCACAAGAATATGCAACAATTGCTGCCTTGAGTGGTGGTGGTGGTGGTGCAGGTTATACTGTTACAAATGATATAGCTGTTATTTCAAATAATAATAATGGAGGCACACCAGATAAACCACAAACATTATCTCCAAGTGTATCCTCTCCTCAAGCTATGATGACTACTTTTAATTCAAAAACTATTTCATCGACTCCTAAAAGATATAAATGTGAAATTTGTCAAAAAAGATTTACAAGACCAAGTTCTTTACAAACTCATATGTACAGTCATACTGGTGAAAAACGTAAGTAATAATATATTGAATTAATGATTTATTGATTACCTTTTTTAATTAATTAATTATTATTTTATTTTTGTTTGTTTATTAGCATTTAAATGCACAGTAGATGGATGTGGACGTCATTTTTCTGTTGTCAGTAATCTTCGTCGTCACCAAAAAATTCATGGAAATAATAATAATAATGATGGTTCACCAAACGTGACTAGTGTGACACCTTCCACAAATTAAATAGTAATAATAAAAATATTTTCTTTTATTAGTTTTTAATTTAAAAAAAAAATTTTGAATAGAATAAAATAAATCATTATTATGTAATTTTTATTTATTTATCATGTTATTATTAACATAAATATTTATATATAAAGGTGGAATTTGGTCCGAGAAGAAAACAAAACTATGAATAATTAGTAGTGTAGTGTTTTGATCGATAGTACAAAAAAAAAAATAAAATTGAATGATTTATAAATGATTTTTCTTAATTGACCGAGTTTTATATATACAAGTTTTCACAAATAAATAATTTAATTTATCTGCAAAAAAAAAATTAAATTTAAAAAATATAATCTTTTGTAAAGCCAAAAAAAAAAATATCAGATTTAAATTCACAAACTTAATATTATGCATTTAATTTCTCATTCTTTCCATTTTGAGCATTTATTTTGATACACAGATATTATGGTTTAATATTAATATTAATCGCAATTTTTGAAAAATAAAAATTCTTCAAATCGTTACTTCTTTTTAAAATTTAAATTCTCCAATAAGAAAAATATTCATTCAAAATGTCCAACGCCTTTTCATCGTTAGAAAATATTACGACATTATTTAATAGCCTTATTGATTCTAATAAAGATAACTTACCATTGAAATATATCCTCAAGGTTATTAATGATTTAACAAATCTGTTAAATGAATCAGACCTTTATGATGTAGAAATTAAAGTGGGAACGGACAATAATGTTAAAATTTTTAAAGCTCATTCTAACATTTTAAAAGCAAGGTCTTTATATTTTAGGACAGCTCTATCTAATAATTGGATCGAAAAATCCGAGGATGGCAGTATTATTTTATTCAAAAAAGAAAACATTTCTCCAAAAACATTCAAAGTTCTTTTAACGTAAAGATTGATAAATATAACTTGTTTTAATATAATTATTAATCAATTAATTGACAAATCTAAGTTTTTTTTTTGAATGAAATTAAATAGATATATGTACAATGGTATTATTAATATGGATAATTTGAATCCTGATGAAATTGTTGAACTTATTGAAGCATGCGATGAATTAGATTTTAGTGAATTGATTGATTATTTACAAAATTACTTGATTGTAAAAGAAGAAGAATGGATTTTACAGAATTTAAATTATCTTCATGAACTTTCATCAAAATATTATTCATCATTCGTTTTGCTACAAGATTATTTTAAAACACTAATTGATGAAGAACCCGAATTATTTTTAGAATCTACTGATTTCAAAAATATTGAACAGCCATTGCTTATATCTTTATTAGAAAAAAATAATTTAAAATTGGATGAGATTGATATTTGGAATTGTGTTATTCAATGGGGAATAGGACAAATTGAAAATTTGGAAGAGAATATTTCAGAATGGAGTGATGATGACTTCGAAGAGTTAAAAAATGTATTAAAAGATATCTTTTCATTTGTCAGATTTGATCAAATCTCTTTAAGTGATTTTCATGATAAAATTGAACCTTATAAAAAAGTTTTCAGTGAGGAAGTTTACAAAGAACTTCTTGATTATCATCTTATTGATGATAACCATAATTGGAAACCAAGTTTGTTACTACAAAAAGGTCCAAGAACAGGAAAAGTGTTATTAAATTTAAAAATGAAACTTTTAATTTCTAGCTGGATTGATGAAAAAAATGATTTGTATAATGAAAATGACGATATACCTTATAAATTTGAATTGATTCTTCAAGGAACACGAGATGGATTCTCTAGATCAGTGTTTAAGGATAAATGTAATGATATTCAACAAACTATAGTTATTGTTAAAATTGAAGAATCTGGTATATTGATTGGTGGCTATAATCCACTTTGTTGGAATATAAAAGGAAAGTCTTCAGATGAGAATCATTGGATTCATACTAATGAAAGTTTTATATTTAAAATTGATGAAAATCAAATAAATGATAACTCAATATTAAGTAGAGTCAAAGACCCTAAATTAGCAATATGTGGTTATAATGATAAAAGTGAATACATGATAAGCTTTTATGAATTATCTTTTTTTTATAATAGTAATTCCAATAAACTTTATTGCTGTTATTTTTTTGATTCTGATTCTTCTTATAAAGAAAATTTGAATTTTAGTACTAATAGTAATGAACTTTTTTCAGTGGAAGATTATGAAGTATATAAAATAGTCAAAAACAATTAATGGTTTTTAAATTATGTACTTTAGTTAGTTTTCTAAATAAAATATATATTAATAAATATTCATATGTTTTCAGCTACAGTCTTTTTTATTGATTTGTTATCATCAAGAATTATTCTTCACACTCAGGGTCTAAGGTTGTTCAGAGTATTACACAAGTTTCAACATTGCACCATTCACCCAATTGGTCGGTTTTGGTAACTGGTGAAACTATAGAGGTGTTCCATTCCTGTTTCCTGTTCCTACAATCAAAACTAATTTTCATTGACTGGTCAGAAGGAACAGGAAACAGAACAGGAAGATATTTTTTAGGATTACATACATTGATTATTACAAGACAATAGTCTACTTTATTAGATTCAAAACGTATAAATAGGACAGCTGTTCCCACATTTTTTTTGAAAGAATTGAATATTTTCACGGAACAAATAAAATTTTATAATCTAATGTCTTTACATCCTCGTTTGATACCCTTTTTGTGTAGCAATCACCACCAAATTTGAGATATAACTTCTTTATCATATGTATCTGCTTTAAGAAAAATTTTAAAGCAGGTTGTTAATAAAACCAAAAATAATCTGACCCTCAAAGTCAAATTTTGTTTGGCGCGTCCAATTGCAAGTATAAGCAGAAATAAATGTCCAAATATTACATTATTATGAATATTTACAGATTTTTGATCACTTAGGTATATCTTTTATAGTAAAATCATTTATTTTGGAACTGATTAAAGAACATTATTATCACCTTTAATTCGCATTTAATATTAACCAGAATCCTGAATCGGTTTTTAGTTGTAGAAAGTTAAAATGACAAAATGTCCCACTTTAATTGTAAATCTTTGTTTCGGTAGGTGAAATGAAACCACATTCACATTATCGGCTAAATGCAAGAGAATGGACCAACTATGAAAATCTTTGTAATTATAATTTATTGAATTTATTGTCATCATAATTATCATATATTATATATTTGCTTTAATATCATTATTATAGTTTATTGAAAGATAATATAACAGTTGATTCATAATAAGCAGACATAAGAATTGTTCATTATTTTAAAATGAAATTTTATTAAATCATCAAATAACAACATACTAACATAAATTGCATAGTTGTGTGATTTTTTATTAATATCCACTTAAATACAATCGATATTTTTAATTTTTATACATTTGACCGGTTAGGGTTCTTTTGACCAGTTCCAACCTCCAAGTCCGAATTTATCATTTTTTATTAGGAAATAATACACTTAGATGGTTTATGTGCGAAAACCATCTAGGAGATAAAATCGTTATATCATGCATGTCACTAGTATAATGGTGATAATTTTGTACTCTGAAATTCATTGCAGTACAAAAGTTCATTTTATTGCAGTATGCCCATATATTAAATAGATGAATTACATCATAAATACTGGTCTTTTTATTTGTTTTTTGAAGAGAACAAAGTTTAGGGAATAACTTGTTTCAGATATGAAGCTAGATCAGAGATCACTTGATTTGAAGGAAAATGGTCCATTCCATTATAAGTTTTGAATGTTACATTATAACCATTGTTTTTAAGAAATTCTGAAGTCCGTTTACCCAATTGATATTTTACAACCTATAAAATAAAAGTTGTATAAAATATGTATCAACAATTATATTATTGGATTGATTAATCATTTAATAATTATTATATACCATATCTTTATTACCATGAGCCATAAATATTGGTGTATTCTTATTTGCTTGAGTGGACATCTAAATATTCATTTATTAGATATATATATATATATGTTAATTAGATATAAATAATTTTAAAGAATCAATAATAATAATAATAGTAGTAATAATAATAATATGTGTCTTGTACATGCATCTTTATAGGCTATTCGTCAAGTTGATCCATCTTTCAAAGGGTTCCAATCTATTCCATTTAATGATCTTGACAATTCATTGACAATACCCACAGACCGTCGATTATTTGCTGTTGGTCAAGCAATGATTGAAAAAAATTATACAATTGATCAAATTCATGATCTTACCAAGATTGATAAATGGTTTTTACACAAACTAGGCAATATTGTCAATGTTCAACATGAATTAACACATGCTGGAAAACTTGAAAATGTTTCAAAAGAATTGTTACAAGAAGCTAAAAAGAAAGGATTTTCTGATGCTCAGATTGCCTCATTTTTGGAAAAAAATGTTACTGAAGATCAAGTCAGAAAAGCTAGAAAAGATGTTGGTATTACACCATTTGTTAAAAGAATTGATACTCTTGCTGCCGAATTTCCAGCACAAACAAATTATTTGTACACCACATATAATGCTTCAACTCATGATATAGATTTTAATGATCATGGTTCTATGGTGTTGGGATCTGGTGTATATCGTATTGGATCATCTGTTGAATTTGATTGGTGTGGTGTATCAGCAATTCGTGCACTTCGTGACATGGGTAAAAAGACTGTCATGGTAAATTACAACCCAGAGACTGTTTCAACCGATTTTGATGAGTGTGACAGACTTTATTTTGAGGAACTTTCATATGAGAGAGTTATGGATATTTATGAACAAGAAAATGCTGAAAATATAGTTATATCCGTTGGTGGTCAATTACCACAAAATATTGCTTTGAGATTATACCAAAATAAAGCTAATATAATGGGTACCAGTCCTGTTATGATTGATAAAGCTGAAGATAGATACAAGTTCTCCAAGATTTTGGATCAAATTGGTGTTGATCAACCTGAATGGAAGGAATTGACTAGTGCTCAAGAAGCTGAAAAATTTGCTGATAAAGTTGGGTAAGTTGAATTAACCAAAAAAAATCAATTAAAAAATTTTTTTTTCAATACAGTATAACCCTCGTTTCAACGGAGTGGCTGGACATATAAGAAATTTTCATTTAAAATCCGTTGAAATGAAATTACTAATCACGTTTCAACGGATATGTTTTCATAATGTGTGACAAAGATTTTTAAAATCCGTTGAAACGCGAATTTAATTATAATCGTTGAAACGCGAATTTAATTATAATCGTTGAAACACGAATTTAATTATAATCCGTTGAAACAAGGGTTATACTGTAATAAACGCTTTTATTTATTTACTAATCGCTTTATTTATTTGTGTATTTTTTATAGATACCCAGTTCTTGTTCGTCCATCATATGTACTTTCAGGTGCTGCCATGAATGTTTGTCATAGTCATGAAGCACTACACAGAAATCTTTCTGAAGCTACATCTGTTTCACCATTACATCCAGTAGTTATTACCAAATTTATTTTGGGTGCCTCTGAAATTGATGTTGATGCTGTAGCCTACAAAGGTAATCTATTGGTTCATGCAGTATCTGAACATGTAGAAAATGCGGGTGTACATTCTGGTGATGCAACCTTAGTTTTACCACCTCGTGACATTAATGAAGAAACAATGGAAAATTTAAAGGTGATTGCACAGAAAGTTGCAAAAGCATTTGAAATTACAGGACCATTTAATATGCAGATCATTAAGAAAGATGAACCTGATGGTGAAGTAGAATTGAAGGTTATTGAATGTAATCTTAGGGCATCTAGATCATTCCCATTTGTTTCTAAAGTTCTTGGTGTTAACTTTATTGATGTTGCAACTCGTGCTTTGTGTGATGAAAATGTACCTGAACCAGTTGATCTTATGAAAGAAAAGAGAGATTACCAAGCTGTCAAAGTACCACAATTCTCATGGACTCGTTTACAAGGAGCTGATCCATTCCTTGGTGTGGAAATGGCATCAACAGGAGAAGTGGCATGTTTTGGTAAAGATAAATATGAAGCTTACTGGTCAGCCATTCAATCTACACAAAACTTTAGAGTACCAGAACTTGGATCTGGCATTTTAATTGGTAGAGACGAACTTACAAATGATGAAGATTTCTTTACTGTTGCATATACATTATCAAAGGATTTAGATCATCCATTGTACACAAGTTCACAACAAGTAACAGACTGGTTAAATAAACGTGACATACATGCTAAAACATTATCTTTACCAGTTGATGATAAAAAAGAATTACAAAAGGCTTTCAAAGATAATAAAATAGATTTTGTATTTAATTTGGCACAACTTAGAGCACCAACTATTAATGATGAGAATTACATTGAAAGAAGATCAGCTGTAGATTTTGGTATACCATTGGTTAATGATAGCAAATGTGCCAAATTATTTGTAGAAGCTCTCAAGAGAAAAAGAATTGAATTTAGTGGACTAGTTGATGGTAAAATACCAAATGAAGTTAAAAGTTGGTCAGATTTTATTGGAGGAAGATATTGTTAAAATATGATTTTTTTCCAACGGAGTCAAAAGAATATATATATAAATATATAAATATGATTTTAATCATTCATGTAAACTATAATTTATAATTTTTTTTTACAACCAAAATTAAATAATTTAAATAATGCATTTTTTTTAATCATAATTTTTTAATACATTTAATCATTTTTTTCATCCGTTTTTTTTTAATTCATTTTTTATAACTTATTCGTAAAATAAAAAAATAAAATTTTTTAATTTAATTGATCAAGTAGTACACATGTATGTGTTAGTGACTTGAAACGACATGTGTAACTCTCACTTTTCCCTCCTGATGCACGCAGCATACATCAATAAAAATTAGAATTAGTATATATATATGATGATGATAGTGCGTAATCATCAACAATTCTCCTGATTTATATTGTTATTATTATTTTTCCTATATATATACAAGTTTTATTTTTCCAGCCCCCATTTATTATTCTCACTCTCTTCTTCAAAAAAAATTTTCCCATTAACAACAATATAGACATCGTTGTATTAACAAAAACATTTCTTTAATAAAAATTGTTGATATTTTTCTAAAAACGTGTGTTAAAACTTGGTTTTTTTCTTAAATTATAAATAATAATAAACAATAATTCAAAAATGAGGTCAAAATTCAAAGATGAACATCTCTTTGGTATGTGTATGTTAAACCATTTGTAAAAGATAATATTGGTTAAATCATTTAAATATGTTTGTTTGTAGAAAAGTTTAAATATTTATTCTTATTAAAAAATTCATATATATATATATATATATATTTAAATAGAAAAACGTAAAGCCGAAGCTGAAAGGATTAGACAAAAATATCCTGATAGGATTCCGGTAAGTCAATAAATATATGATGATGATAATAAATACAATAAATAAAAATTTCCAAGTAGCTAAAAAAACAAACATCTCACATCGTCTTATTAATTAATTAGGTTATATGCGAAAAAGTAGAAAAATCAGATATTGCAACAATCGATAAAAAAAAATATTTAGTTCCAGCAGATTTAACAGTTGGACAATTTGTTTATGTGATTCGTAAACGTATCAAGTTGAGCCCGGAGAAGGCAATTTTTATTTTTGTTGATGAAGTTCTTCCACCAACAGCTGCACTTATGTCAAGTATTTATGAAGAACATAAAGATGATGATGGATTCTTATATATAACGTAAGTGTTTATTATTAATTGTAGGGATATGGTGGGGTGTAGTAGATATTAGATACGGTATATGGTACATGGTATATAGTCATATTCATTATTGGAGAAAACTCATTAATTTAATTTCTTTGATTTTTTATAAAGGTATTCTGGGGAAAATACATTTGGATTTTACCAATAGTTGATTTGATTTGATGAGTTAATAAAGCTTAATTATCTAATTATCGTTATTCTTAATTATATATAGTTTGATAGTTTTTTTTTTTTATATTTTTTTTATATTTGTTATTATGATTAATGTTAATTTTGCTATAATTTTTATGTGCGAATAAAAAAAATTGTTTGATTGAAATTGAATTAAATTGAATTACTAATTTTTAATTTTTAAATCATGGGATTTTAAAAAATACCAAAGTAATATAATAAAAGCAATCTCATTAATCTCATTCCAAAATCGGAAAATTTTATTTTACCAAAAAAAAAAATTTCATTATTATTTTTTTTTTCATTTTTTATTGTTTTATATAAAATTTTGTACAATATTTTTTACTAATCGGGAATTAATTTAAAAATTCAAAAATGAGAAAAATAGAATGTTTATATGTGATGTCAATAACAATATAATAATAATAATAAATAATAAAGATATTTATAATGTGTATATGTTTTGTGTGTGTAAAATGAAAAAATGTATGTATATTTATAAAAAAATGGTGCAATATATATAAAAAAGAAATATATAAAAAAAAAAATAAAAAAAAAAAATTTAATATTTACTAAAAATTTAAAGAGAAATTTTAATAAATAATTTTTTTTATTAAATTCCTCATATATAAAATAAAAATAATAAGATTATTTAATGATTATTATCACCATTATCAAACTCTGACTAATCATTCTAATTGTCTTGATTAACTATATATTGATTTGATATATTTCTAAATAATATTTTATCTCACACATCTAAATAATGATAATAATTAAAAAAGGGAATTATAATAGTTTTTTTTTTGTTATATACAAATTTAGAGCGAAACATTATTTTATAATCGTGTATATATAAAAGAAGAGAAAAAATAAAATGAAAAAGAAAATAAATATTATGAGGAAAATAAAAGAGTAAGCGCTAAAAGAAATAATAATAATAGTTGTAGATTTGATTTAATTAAATTGTTGTTGCTTTGTCAATTGATTGATCTTTGAATGCATATGAGTACGTGAATGTGTGTGAGTTTGTGTATTATGTTGTATAAAAGCGTTTTATGTGAGTATATGAATGAGTAGTTGTGTATAAAAAATATAATAATAATAGTAAGATGATATGTAAAAGGGTAATTGGAAAATAAAAAGGGGAAAATGTACAAATGAAGTGCGAGTAAAAAAAATTTATTTATTTATATATATAATAGTTGTATTAAGGGGAAAGAAAAGCAAAAAAAAATATAATAAAGTTATTAGGATTGAAATAAGATTAATCCCAATAATCCCAATAGTCATTGTCATAATTAATCATTAATAATAATAAATAAGCATGTTTTAAATTAATGTTTCTCTATGCAAGCAATATCAACCAGGATTTGCGCTGCCTGTTGAATTATCATAATTAGTGATGATTGATATAATTTGTTGTGATGGAGATAGTTTTTTTGTTGTTTAATATTTTGTTGGGAAAGATGATGATCAATAAATAAAAATTTTGTTAGTAAAAATTCATTAATTAAATCAAATAACAACAATATTATAAAGATAACTAATCAATTGATTATCATTATTATATTAATAAGTTACCTCCATCATTTGAACTTGTTGATGTTTCGTCAAGTTAAATTTGAGACAAAGATCCCAACTTTCATGATGTTCCCATAAGTGCTTTTTAATTATTAATAATAAAGCGATGTTAATGTTTTGTAAATATGAAATGCTTATAATTCACCATCATCGTCACATGATAAGATGTTACAATTACCTTAACCAAACAATTTCTATGTTTATAGTTTTTACCACAATTGTTACAAGTATATGACGTTTTTGATGAAACAGTAGATGGTGGAGGACTATTACCACCTTCTTCGCTTTGGCTATCAACGGGAGTTACTATTTGGTTATTTTCTTCATATTTTATTGTTAATTCAGAGTTACGATGACGATGATGGTCACTAATCACTTCCTCCGTCACTGCTAAATGAAAGAATAGAATAAAATGTCAAAAAATGAAAACATAACAAGTAATATGTATATATGTATGTATGTGTATACATAAATATATCTATATATTATATTCATCAAATTATTGTTATTGTTATTGTAAAGCAGTGGGGAGGAAATACTTACCATCAGTCGAGTAATAGTTTGCACCTTTAGAGTATTTATTTCTGTTAGAAGCGGCCGATGTATTGTTAGTTCTTGTTGTGTTAGTAGTATTGGTAAAAGGACTCATTTTGTTATTGTTGTCAAGTTGTCTGTTTTTGTTTTTTTAAAGATATATATAGATGAAGGTTTACGAACGAAGAAAAAATAAATAAGAGTATTTTTTTTGTTTGTTGGTTGTTGTTATGAAAAAAATAATAAAATAATAAGTGGTTTGTTTTTTTGTTGTGATAAAAAAAAAGATTATTTGTTCTGATGAAAAAATAATTTTTTTTTGCTAAAAAGATAGATTAAAAAAATTTTTTTTTAAAATAAAAAATCATGATAAAAATTTTTTTTTCTCCACCTTTTTATAAAAATTTTGGCGTAAAAAAATTTTTTTTTTTCAATAATAAAATATATATAAAAAATAAACAATAAAACATGAAATAATAAATATGGTAATGTTGATGATGGTTCTCTCATAAAAAAAAAACCCAATTTTTAAACTAAATTGATAGACTGATAATTTGCACAATGATACGATGACTTCATCAATAGCTAAATTTTTTTTTGTTTTTGATCATGTGACTAAATTATAAATTTGATATGGTTAGTTTGATATTTTTTGATTTGAAATTAACAGAATTAGAGAGGGATAGTAGTGGTGTGTTTATTATAATTAATAATTGATTATTATTGTGCTAATTATCATGACGGACGTTATGGATTTTTCTTTAAAGGCCATTCATTTTTTTTATGACGCGTCATCAAAAAATTTAAAATTTCCCGCTTTTTTTTTTAATTTATGAGTCATAACCATTCTTATCACAATATTAATTGCAAAAATAAATAAATAAAATAATAATTATATTTTAGGTAAAAAGAAATTAAGAAAATAATGTATTTTATAGGAAACTATCAACAAAATATTTGTATTTTACCTCCACGTGACTTACATATTGTAGATCAGAATGAATAAATTCACAGATTTATTATCGAGTTCTCTCTCTTATTTGCCAAATCTACGTTTATTATTGAGAAAAAAATGAGAAAATATGTAATGAACCTTTTCTTAATTGGGAATGGATAACGTGAGGGGAGGTAATCTGAAATGTAATCCTGGCTATTATGTTACTATTACCATGTATATCTTTGTTAAAATTTTTGGGGTGAGGTGCTTTGATGTGAAGTTCCGATTGGCTAATTTGAACTTCACACATGTCAATTTAAAAAATCGATTTTGACACACACAACATTTCCAAATAAAATATATCAACAATGAATGAACTGTAATAATAATAGTAATAAAACAACAATATATCTTTTTGGTGTAGTAACAGCATCAGTATCACCCATTACTTGTAATTTTAAGAGAGGAAAATTAAGCATCCAAATTTTTTTAAAATTCACGCCAGCTTCACGAAATATAATTTATTCTAACAATGTTGTAAATAAAAAAAAGAGCCAAGATGCAATTCCAAGTATTCTTGTTCAAAATATTTACAAGTGAATAAAGAATCTAATCATCATTATTATTGATTGGATAAATATTACAAGTTTTCTCATTTAGGATTAAACCATTTTACTTCCTGTCAAAAACGATCAGAGAATAATTTACTTATTTATCACTTTATTTATTGAAGAAGACAATAGGCAAAAAAAAAAAAAAAAAAGCTGTATAAGAGTTTAATCTAATAAAACATATTGATTAAGTACTCTCTTTTTTCCTTTATTCGTCGATCATCTTTCCTTTTTTTTCTTTGTCTTCACGCCATATTTTGGTGCTTTCCCATATTAACGATAATTAAACATTAACATTATTAATATTTATTATTAATATTATGATTTTTTTTAGTTATGCTATTTGTAATTCACGTGATAATAATGTATAGGATAATTGGGGTCAATAAATTTGGGTGTCCTTCCTTTTCATAAATAGACTCAAATGGACTATCCAACGGAAATTTTAAATAAAATATTTAAACTAAATAAAGATGATTATGGAACATTGTATTCTTGCATTCTAGTCAACAAAAAATGGTGCGATATTAATATTCGAATTTTATGGAGAGATCCATTCTATTCTGAAGACGCAATGAAAATATTAATTAATTGTATATTGGCAGAAGATGGGAATTTCTTAAAAGAGTATGATATCAAATTAACTTTTGAACTGTTGGAATACCAACCTTTATATAATTACGCTAACTTTGTGACCACAATTGATTTTATAATAATTGTTGGTCGATTCTACGATTTGATACAAGAATACGAGTCTAAAATTTCTTTTTTAAAGGAAAGGTTGTTAAATTTTATTTTAGATCATTCACCAGGTATTCAAAAATTTAGAGTCTCTGAAACTAATGAACCAGAACATAATGTTCAGTTGATTATCAATCATCCCAAGTTTGATAATTGTTTTCAAAGTCTTCGTGAACTGGAGTGTGATTTTTATACGAATGCTAAATTACTTGATATGTTAACAAATACTTGTAAAGATATCAAATCGATAAGAATCAAAGGAAATCGTTGTTATCGATACATAAATAATAATCTAGTTCAACTAATCAAAGCACAGAATCAAATCAACCAGTTAGCTATTCATCCAAAAGATGATGTCATTTTATCAGACGATTACAAAGAAGCAATATTGGCACATTCACAGTCAATAATTGAATATTCAAGCAATTTAAAAAGTAATTTGGATTCTGTAATAACACCAAGCTTTCGAAACTTGAAGGTTTTAATTTTATTGTGTCAACGCGATACTGATTTTGAAAAAATCAACATCATTACATTTCCAAGTATCGAAGAATTTATATTATTCACCGAACTGCCGCCATTCGTATTATGCATTGAAATATTCTTGGAAACCAATGGAAAGTCTCTTAAGGTTATAGATATTGGTAGTAATCAAATTTATGATCTTGAATATTGGAGTAAACTCGTTCAATCAATTGGGCAAAATTGCGAAAACCTACAAGATTTATCGATACTTTACAGAAATCAGTTGGATCAATCGTTAATTGGATTATTTAACAATTGTATTAAATTAAAATCAATTAGATTTAGAAAATCTTCTCCTCCGCATTATGTAATTGATGGCGATAAAATCTTAACAGTATTAAATCAAACACAACCCAAAAATTTAAAAATTTTAATTTTTGAACATATTTTTCGTATTATGGATGTTAAAACTTTAAGCAATCTGGTTGAGAAGTGGGAAGGATACAAGCCTCTTACGATCATATTACCTAAAGATATAGATCCTGTCACAATATTTTTATTAAAAATGTATCAAAATAACAATTTTTTGAAATTAAAAAGTTTGTAAATTATTTAAATGTAATTTGCTAATAATTATATTACTATTTATATTTATTTTGATAATTTATTTATAAAATAAACAGAAAGATCATTCTATGTATACTCTGTTAATAAATAGTAAAGTCTTCTTTTTCTGCAACAATAGGACATATTATTCATGTCCTATGTATGTATATCTTTTATTCTTTATCTATATGATAATCCTTATTCATTACGCAATTTAAAAAAGTCAATAGTAAGTTATTGCAACAATAGGTAGGACATATTGTTATTCATGTTTTATGCGTGTATATCTTTTATTTTTTTTTAATAATCCCTTGTTACAATTTAAAAATAAATAAAATAGCATTGATTTAATATTTAACATTTTTTTTTTAAAAAAAAGAATTTGCTATACAGTGATATACATGATAAAATATATAAATATATAAATATATAAATAAATAAAATTACACAAAAGAATTATAGAGATAATAATAATTATTACTATTAGGCAAGATAAGAGGAAGCGCTAACAGCTCCACCATGACCAGTCCAATTAACATGAACATCTTGATCTTTAGGATGATTTTCATCGGTATATTCATCAAGATATCTGAATGTATGAGCACTAGTTAACCGAATCCCCACCCCCAAAAAAAATCATTTGTTTAATTATTGAAATAAAATGTATTTTAAACAAAAAAAAAAAAAAAATAAATAAATGGACATATTACAAACCCGAAATAATCGCGCATTCCTTGAAGAAGACCAGCAGGCAGTTTTTCATGTCTATAACCATCATAAAATGAAAGTGCTGATGCAAATGCGGGAGTAGGAATACCAAGTAGAACTGTTTCTGAAATTACTTTACGCCATGAATGTTGTGCTTTTTCAATAGCATCCCTAAAGAATGGATCGAAAAGAAGATTTTCAAGATTTGGATTATTGGTATATGCATTTTTAATATCACCTAAGAAAGCACTATAAAAAAAAAAAAAAAAAAATCAAAAAGATTTAACATAAATCTTTTTCTTATCAAGATATATATATATCTATGTCAAATAAACTATTTATGAAGATTTTTTTTAATGACTAACCTACGAATAATGCAACCACCACGCCACATCAAAGCAATACCAGCATAATTTAAATCCCACTTGTATTCTTTAGCAGCTTCACGCATAAGCATAAAGCCTTGAGCATATGAAATCAATTTGGAAGCATATAAAGCTTGGCCTATTTGTTTAATGAAGTCTTTTTTATCACCAGTGAAAGCCACACGTTCAGGACCTTTTAAAATTTTACTTGCACGTACACGTTCACTCTTCAAAGCTGAAAGTGCACGAGCAAATACAGCTTCGCCTATAAGTGTAAGTGGCATTCCAAGATCGAGCGCATTTATTGCTGTCCATTTGCCAGTACCTTTCTGTATAATTTTCCAAAAAAGTTAATTATATATTAAAAGTATATATATATGCGTGCAAATGTATGAATGAAGAGATTCCATACTTGGCCTGCAGTATCCCTAATTTTTTCTACTAGGGGAGTACCATCAGTGTCTTTATATCTCACGATATCTCTAGTGATTTCAATCAAAAATGAATCTAATTCACCCTTATTCCACTCTTCAAACACATCACCAATTTGATCATTTGTGAGACCAACTCCTTCCTTCATCAAATGATATGCTTCACAAATAAGTTGCATATCACCATACTCGATACCATTATGAACCATTTTAACATAATGACCTGCACCAGATTCACCAACCCAATCACAACATGGTTCGTTATCAGCCTTGGCTGCTATAGATTGAAATATTGGTTGTAAATGTTTCCTAATTTTAGAAATAAGAAAAATGAATTTTATTTTTAGAAAGCAAAAAAAAAAAAAAAAATTATAATAAATAAATAAATAAAAATCATTACCATGCAGCTTTAGAACCTCCAGGCATAAGAGATGGACCATAACGAGCACCATCCTCACCGCCAGATACACCGCAACCAACAAACAATAAACCTTTTTCTTCCAAGTATTTACATCTACGAATAGTGTCTGGATAATGCGAATTACCACCATCAATAATAATATCATCTTTGTCAAGATAAGGAAGTAATTGATCAATAAAATCGTCAACAGCTTGACCAGCTTTAACCAAAAGCATGACTTTTCGTGGCTTTTTTAATTTTTGGGCAAGATCTTGAATGGAACTAGCACCGATAATACTTTTTCCTAAGATAATAATAATAGATTGATTAATTCATTAATAGTTAATGATAATGATAAATTATATAATTAATGATGGATGGATAGGATACCTTTAGCTTCATTTGCTAAGAAATGATCTACTTTTGCAACAGTTCTGTTATATGCAACGACTGTGAATCCGTGGTCGGCTATGTTAAGAATAAGGTTTTGACCCTTATAAACCCCCGGCGAGAATTAATTTAATGAAGACATGATATGATAACTTGAATAATATTTTTATTAAAAAATTATCGATATTTTACCATAACAGCAAGACCAATAAGGCCAAAGTCACCTCTATCATTAATTAAATAATTAATTCATTAAAATAAATAAATGGTATGAAATAAGTTGATAAATATTATTATTATAATATTAATCAATCATTATTATCAAATACTACTTACACAGTCATTTTCGTTGAATTTTGTCACGTTAAAAATGGATAAAAATTTTTTAGTTAAAGGGAGCAAAAAAAAAATTTGTGTGGAATATTTGAGATGGATTTATTTTATATATATACAAAATCGGTTGAAAAAAGATGAAAGATGGTAATAATGCTGTTTTACCCAAATTTGGTTTGCTAAAGATTTAATGATATAATGATAAGCAAAAGTGTAACCATTTAAGGAGACTCCGTGCAATTTTTATGATAATTGTATTAGTAGTATATATTAGTATTGGGTTCACTGTACACCTGTCGTTAAATGTCAAGACATCTTTAAATTCTACGTATATACACACTAACGCAGTGAATTTCTATTTAACGGGAAATTTTATCTGGAAAATTTTATCCGACCCGAGATATCCATAATAGTAGTATTAATATTAATAGTTAGTTAACGGATTATAATAAATCACATGATACACGCTGAATATGAATTTTTAAAAACTAACCATATAAAATAATGTATAACATATATCAAAATGACTATCAAAAATTTTTGGGTACTTGACTGATACAAAATTTTTTTTATTATGCAAAGTCACATGAAACTACAAAAAGGAACTTAAAAATGTATGAACAATCATAGAACTTCAATGGTAATTTTTTTTATAGTAAATAAATTTATTTGATCCTTCAATTTTGCATAGCTTTGTATCATCAGTAATGTTTTGAGCTTAAAATGCTATTGTGTGTAGCTTTTGTATTCATTCAGGATTATTCGGATAATATCCAAATATCATTTATTTATCATTATTATGTGATTGATATCTAAATATTGTGATATTCACGGAATCTTTACTAAAAAGAAAACGTCTATTTTTAAAAATTTGCAGTCAAGATTTATCTTTAAATTCACACACGTGTGAAATTCAATCAAATTTTTGTATACAAATACTCCACCCTTTTAATTCCAAGTTTACACGGCTCACTACAACACATGATACGCTTCTTACAATGACATCAAATGGTTTCTTGGTAATTATCCAAGAAATGCAATTGGATAATTATTTTCTCTTGTCGTATATTTAATCATCTTCGTTGTACGCTTAATTCTATACATCCTTAAACAGCAACATGATGGCTTGAAGGAGAAACAAAAAATTGCATCTAAAGAGAATTTAATGAATTTGACGAAAGGATAAAACTGATGTACAAAGAAACTCTACAAAAAAAGTGAAGACAGGTTTAGTATAGTTCCTTAGTTTCAAGTTTCGGGACAGGTCTTTCTTTAACTGGACTTCGTGTAGTAGATTTCAAAAACAAACTTTTTTTTTATCATGTCACTGATTAATTATTGGGAGAGTGATCTTAATAAAAATAATGTTATGAGGATTACTAACGAATAGTTTTTGAAACTTATTATTTTCTTTATCCAAGAAATATTAAGGTACATGGAATTCGAGTTGTTTATATACACGATGTTTCATTATAGGACCACTTCCTCGACTAAGTCTACTATTGTACCTTGTCGGCTTTGTCGACCAATACAAATTAAATAACACGCACGTCGTAACGAAATAAATAAATAAGATAATGTCAATAAGAGATGTCAACATTTTCGGGTAATATTATTATTCAAAGAAATATTATTATTATGACAAATAATAATATTGCTACAACTCGGAATCTTTATTTTCCTTATTTTCCAGATTCAAAAAGGGTGATATGGTACCATTTACATTTATTCAATAAAATTTGAGCTATATTTGATTTTTTTCGATTTTGGATTTTGATTATAGTCGAAAGTTTTAAGATTCGAAGCAAATAATGATGCCCGACGAAATGTTTTGTGAACAGGAAATAATTTTGTCACATTTGGCGAAATTGACGAAATAGTAATAGTAATGGAAAATCTGACGAAAAGTGAAAAAATGTACGGAGAAAATAAAAATAATAAAAAACTTATATATGCGCTCTTAAATTTATATTTATTTGTTCATTTAAGATCCTCCATTAAAATGTCGGATGATAGTCAGCTTCAATTTGTAAATGCTAACCCAAATGTCGAAGATAATTTGTCCTCCTCTAACTAGGAAGACCATAGGTACAAAAATAAGAAACATCTTTTCCAAAAAGGTAATGAATTATTCAGAATATCAAACATACATACAGTGAAACCTTGTTCCGATGAATCTAGTTTCAATTATAATTCAATTCGCATTTCAACGAATCTTAAACGAAATTTTCTTATGTGTCCAGTAATTATGTATGACGAAACTTTTTACGAATTTCGATTGTTAAATAAGCTTTTTTTTCCTAATTAAAAAAAGAGATCTTTTTGTCCTGATATTTTCCTCGTGTTTATTTATTTATCCCGGATTAAAGGTCAATTGGATCAATTGTATTTTTTCTCCAAGTCTATTGCTATAGGAGAATAAACTTCATGCAAACATCAAAAGCTATTTACAAATTTCGTTTGTTAAAAAAAACCCCCCTTTGCAAAGATTAATCAATGTATTTTATTTGTTTTCTTCGAAAGGAAATTAAAAATTAGAAACCTTACCTATCCGCTATCTCCCAATGGTCAAAATCAAAAAAAATTTGTACATAATGTTTGTTTATCTACCATTGAATTGAAATTGACCAATAATAACAATAACAACGAAATATTTATTTTGAATCCCGGACTCGAAAATATACTAACGCTAACACGACAAGTATTTGACGATCTGGGATCTGAGGTAAAGGTTCCACAGGTTTTTGGTCATTTCATTTGGTCCAAAACGTCAGAGCAATACGAAGACCTAATGGTAGACAGCGGTAGACGCCATGCAAAAAACATTCTAAAAGAACGATTTCTTTTCAGTCAAGTATTTGCTTTTCTCAACCCTGACATTTTGAACAAAAATAGATAAATCCAAATAAGATATAAATGGGAATTCGCATGATATTGTGATATAAAAATAATCACAACTATTTATCATTTCTGGAAAACGAAAATATTTTCAAATTTCAATTTTAACAAATTTAATTCCAAATCAGCGTAGAAAAAAACTCCTTTGATTTTGGTTTCATCTTTTCCCAACAATTCAGTTTACTAAATTTGAGCAACAAAATGCTTAGAAGATTCATGATTCGTTGCCGTAATTGCACTGAATTTATCATTTCAAGTCTCAACGAGTCTTCATTACATCTCATATTGTTAGGTTATATTACTATTACACAAAATATAAAAATCTACACAAAAATTACGAGATTTAGAAAGAAACCGTAATACATGAACCTTTCTTTTATACTATTACCAGAAAGAAAGAAATTTGTATATAAAATTAATGGTGAAATGCGTAATAATGCTAGTGCTAATTGTGATAGAGAAAGTAGAAAAGATTATTTTTTTTCATTAGTCAAAAAAAAAAGGGAGCTTTCCGAAAATGAAAAAGAATATTGTAAGGAAAGATTTATTATGATTTTGAATTAGATAATGCAACATATAAATTGGGAAAACCAAAAGAATGTAACAAGTGTAAATTGACAAGATACTCTGATAGGTTCTGTGAAGGTTGTATTAGATTACAATTACAGAGTCTTTTCACCACTTGGGCATCTGGAAATAACATAATTGATGATTTTATTCAACAATGTCAAATGAATCATCTCTGCCAGACCATATTTTAGAATGGATACCTTTTGAGCAATTTTATGATATAACAAAGTTGACAGAAGGTGGATTTAGTTCAATTTATACTGCTAAATGGTCAAGAGGAACTATTGTTAATTATGACGAAAACAAAAAGGAATTTAGTTATTTTGGAGGTAATGGGCAGAGAGTAGTATTAAAAAGTTTAAATGAATCGAGTAATCCAGGAAAAGCATTTTTTAATGAGGTTGGTAGTTGTCATTTAAAAAATAAACAATACTGTATCATATAATACTAATTGGTTTTATATTTAATTACAGGCAATGAATTATTCCAAAATCAAATCGGTGTTGATTGTTCAGTGCTTAGGTATAACTAAATTCCCAGATAATGGAAATTATGCAATCGTTTTAAATTATTTATCAGATGGAAATTTAAGGGATTATTTAGAAAAAAATCATTTAAATTTAACATTAAAAGACAGAATTTCAATCTTTGATTATTTATGTTGGGCATTAGATGGTATACATGAAAAAGATTTAATCCATTGTGATTTACATAGTGGTAATATACTTATGCAAGGAGGTGGCTGTTTTATTACAGATTAGGATTATGTGGACCAGTTGATGGCGAATCATCAAATAAAGTCTATGGGATTGTATCATATGCTGCACCCGAACTACTTAGAGGCAAAATTGATACAAAGAACACCAAAGAGTCAGATATCTATAGTATTGGGATGTTAATGTGGGAAATATTTGCAGGACATCCACCATTTGATGATAGAGCTCACAATCATCGTTTGATTTTTGTTATATGTGAAGGTTTACGACCACCAATACTACCTGGTATGCCTGACGATTATGTGCAAATGATGCAGAGGTGTTGGGATGTGGATCCATCAAAAAGACCAATTAGTAGAGAGCTTCGGACATTTGCTTATAATAAACGTAACGAAATTGTTAAAAATGAGAATTTGAAAAATAATAATAGTAATAATAGTTTAATAAAAAGATTATTCAAATTTTCTAAAATCAAAAAACATGAAAATAGTAACAATAATAATACTACTAGTAGCAGTAGCAGTAGTACTTTGCAACAAGCACACAAATCACATTCAGATGCATATCATACAAGTAGAATATTAGATGAAGAGATTGCTAAATCTAAAAGTTTGAAGATTTATACAAGTAATGATAGTTCGTTGAATGATCTTGATTTTAACTCTTTCCTCTAAAATGTTAAAGGTAAATAAAATTTTATTATTAATCAATTGGAAATTATTAACCATTAACTATTACTAACGATATTAATTAATACATTAGATTCTAGCAACAATAGTAAAAGAAAAAACTAATTTAATCTCCACTGTAAATTTATTATTATATATTTATTTCATCCTTATTTTATTTCTTATCTTGTAAACAATATTTTGAAATAATAAACTTTTTACAATTTTTTTGATTCTTGTTAAATGGCGATATTGTCATTTCGGAGCACACTTAATGGTACCAGATAACTGTAAATAAGTAAAGATGGCTCTTTTTCAATGCCATAAGGTTCCTTTTATTCACTTATGATCGATCTGTTTCAGTTGTTTGTCCTTGTTTACATTTATTGACCGATTTCAAACTCTACTTGCAAAACAACTCAAGTAGCTTGATTAACAGCCTTACGTTTACTACTACAATAATACTACTTCATTAACTCCCACCAGTTAACCAACATTAGTCCAAACCTTTGCTTACTCACTAAAACAAATTACGTTACCGATCGTTGTTAGCACTCATTAGTTAATCAACGTTAGTCCTAACCTTGCTTTCTTGCTCATTAAAGCAAATAAACGTGGCTTTTCACCAAAGCTCCATAATTGTTACCTTTTATCAAGGCTTGCTGCTTTTGTCAGAGCGCTTTAAACAAGGAAAAATAAAGACAATGTTTTATTTTTTATTTTATGTTTAAAAGCTTATTAACGCTGTGATTCTATCACAGAGTTTTATTCTTAATTATCTCTGAGAGGACCAGAAGTTATCTTTAATGAAATTTTCGTTGATAAAGATAAAAATAGAGATGGAATTATTATTGCAAAGTAACTTGATCAATCAATATTGATGTTATAAAAAGCTTTTGCGTAAAATACACTAAAATTAGTTGACCCTGGAACGATGATTTTATGCATCACATTATTAATACTGATATAAGAAATGTTCGAATTTGGCAGATCCTTGGAAAACAAAGGAGATTGTAATAAAAAGTTTTTTTTAATATTTTATTAGCCTTTAAACAATTTTACTTGTGTCATTTTTGAATTAATGGCAGCGAATTTGACATAATAGTTTTATAACTTTGGTTCAACAACATTACCATCATCACAGGACTAGTTGCAACTAATTGTGGCATATAAAAATTGAATTGCGGTTAACCACATTTATGCCACACAATCTAAATTTAAAATTTTATCAAAGAGGAATTATTACCTAAAATTGGAGTCACCAAAACAAAAAGCAATGGTTTAAAAGACTGCAATAAAATGACATAATATTCTTGATTATTTATTTCAGCAACATCATAAAGGCATTATGATGGGCGTGAAAGAGAATATGTTAAAAAGAGTTCTTGGATAAAATGAAAAATACATGTCTGAATATAACGGTGAATTATGGATCAAACACACCCTGATTTACTTGAAAGAGAATGTTTGAAACTATATTCTGTTCTAATTATGGTAACCCTATGGAAAATTTTTGCGGAAAAATAGTACATGCACCGTATGTTTCTCTGAACTACCATACTAACACGGAATATTACTATTACAGTGAAAAAGCACGGATGCATACGGAATATATACAGAATATATACACGAAATATACACTAACACGGAATTTTACTATTACTACTATTATTGTTATTACTATTACTGTTATTATTATTGTTATTATTATACTATTACTATTACGGGATTCGTACTTCCCGTTTTTCCGTATGCATCACGTGGTCTTAATATTAATGTATTGTATACAATACACACACAAAATACATACTATTTTCTTTACTGAAAAATCGATTTTTTAGCAAAATAATTAATTGTTTCTTTCAATTAAATAAAGGCTTGCTTTTTTGAGGTGAAAGAAGAGCCAAAACAAAACCAAACAAAGCATTATAATTACTTTAAATTATTAAAAAAATTGAAAAATTTCGAAAAAACAAACTTTCCCGTTGATTATTATTAATATTAATATTAATTATTATTATGGATATCGATCGGCAGGACATATTTTTTGAAAGATTCCGATAAAAAAATTACCAAACCAGGCATTCCCAAAGGTGATCAAAAATATCAAGATCTACATTTTATTTGTTCTATTTATGTCATTTATGTTAGTCTATTTTGTAAAAATTAATTGTTAAAAAAAAATATTAATACAAAACACAAGAAAAACTTTCTTTAATTGTTAATCCAAATTAGGTCTTGAATAATCAATAAAAGTTGACATATAAAGGAAGGCTGTCCTGACTATCAGTCAGTCTCAAAAAAATTAAAAATTTTTTTTTGCGAGGAAAATAAAAAATTTGGAAAAAGTATAATGGACGGTTATATGCAAAATAACGATCTTGATACAATATCAAGTAGTAACAACAATTTTAATGATAATAATGTTATTGGTGAAATACTTGAAAAAGAAGTTCAATGGGAATATGCAAAAAGAGCTTTAGGAGCGATAGGAGCACTTGGAGAAGCATCAAAAGTTTTTGATCAATTGATAACACAAATTCAAGAAGTTATTAATCAGATACAAACAATCTATGAAGCAACACAATATAACAAAAGAGTTTGTGATTTGTTAATGGATAGAGTGGAATGTTTAGAGATTTCATTAAGAACATTGAAAAGAAACAAAGAAGATTTTTCAAAATCGTTTCTTCAACAACATTATTATGACAATTTCTTGAGGCTCATCAATAATTTAAATAAAATTAAAAAATTTATCTCGGACATTTCATTGCTTAATGGATTAAGAAAATATAATCATAATTTTTATGAAATAAAGAATCAATTTAAAGACATTGTATCAGAATTTGAGAGAGTTGTTGATCAATTAGGTTTCAACTTGGGTTATCTTTTAGATGAACAACATCGTAAAGACTCAGATGCTTTAAATGAAGAAATTGATGAATTAAAAAAGGTTAGTGTGGGAAAAAATCTTTTTTTAAATAAATAAAATAATAACTAATTGCGATTATTATAATGTATTTGGTAATTATTAATTAGTTCCTAGATATGGTTGGAGGAGGAATCACAGGCAAAGATAAAAATATAAATCTTATCTTTGAAACTGTACTACTAAAAAAAAATTATACGGCGGATAATGCTGTACATAAGTTTAAAGCCAAATCATTAAAACCGAAATATCTAACGGATCAAACACGGCTAAAAAAACATAATAATCTTTCACAAATGACATATAACATTCCTGAAAAAGGAGATGAAGAAGATGATGGAGATGAAGATGAAGATAAGTCTAAAAAAGGTAACAAGATTAAAATGAATAAAAATTTCAAGAATTCTTCTTTGTTTAATATTATCAATAATAAAAAAGGAAATAATAGCGGTGGAGATAATAACAAAACAAGTAATAATATCAGCCGTGGTAATAAAGCTAGCATGTGGAGTACTTATGTTAATTATGGTTACAACAAATATTGGTGTTATAATAGTTTGAGTGGTGGTAATATTATTAATGGTAATGATAACAACAACAGTAATAATAATAATAATAGTAGTAGTAGTAGTAGTAACAGTAATAATATTATTTTTAATAATAATAAAGACAACAATAATATTGATATTAATGGCAATAACAAGAATAATAATATCAAGAACAACAATATTTGCGAACAACAGAACACTCGAATAAAACGTGTAAAAGTTGCGTGTAAAAGTTTTGATTCAGACCAAAACGCGAGATTTTATAGTGAATTGATATTGTTGGAGGATTTGAATAAATCTGAAGACATTTTAAAATTTTATGGCACGACAGAAATACCGGGTGAATGTCAAAATTTAGTATTTGAATGGTGTGAAAATAATGATTTACAAAGTCTTTATGAAACCTATCAAATTTGTTGGTATGAAAAACTTAGCATTGCTCTTGGAATTTGTCGTGGTCTAATATTTTTACATGGATGTCAAATATTTCATCAAGAAATTAGATGTCAAAACGTTATGGTAATAATAATAATATTACATTGCAAAAAAATTTATATTTAAAGAAAATATACATATACATATATATATGTGTGTGTGTGTGTGTGTATATATATATATATAAATATTATTATATAAACATCATTTCTTTTCCTCTTTCTCTTTTTCCTAGATGACTAAAGATTTGTCACCAAAAATTGCAAATTTTGGATTTGCAAAACCAACAAAATATAGTAGATATGTTGTACAAGATATTACAGCTGTTGTACATTGGCTAGCACCAGAAAAATTAAGACAATCAAAAAAAGCAAAATTTTCTCATAAATGTGATGTTTTTAGGTATCAAATTTTTTTATTTTACTTGTAAAATTTATTTAATTTATTTAATAAAAAATCTAATTTATTTATTTTCACTATAAAATATATTATTAGTTTTGGTATGTTATTATGGGAATTTGCATTTGATAAAATTCCTTATAAAGATCTATCTTATACACAAATCATTGAACATATAAAATCTGGTAAACGTGAAATCATTAACTTTGGGGGTGATGATATGCCTTGGTTTAAACGGGAATATGCAAAACTTATTAGAGCTGGTATATAAAGCTTTAAATAAATAAATTTATTTTTCATTTTAATTAAAAAAAAACCCCCCCTTTTTAAACAAAAAAAAAATTTTTTTTTGATAGCTTGGCAAGATGATCCATGTTTAAGACCTGGATTATATCAAGTTTTTTTAAAATTATACGATTTACTACAAAAATATCAAAATGAACATCCAAATGAAGTATCAGCAGATATAAGTCAAAAATTAATCATCAAGGAAGGCGGTCCAAAAACAATAGACGATGATTCGTCGATGAATGTTGACGTTATTGATGATAAAAAAATAGATTTCCATGATCCAGATTTAGATGTGTTCCCTAAAGTAAAATCAGTTTTATTATTGGAGGATGGGATAAAATCTCATAAATCAAATGAAAGGAAATCAGCATGGGAATGTTTTGAATATCATGCAAAGTTGGGTAATAACTATGCAAAATATTGGCAAGCACATTATCTAACAGAAGGTTACCACGTTGAAAAAGATGTTCAGAAAGGTACAAAATATTTTAAGGAAGCGGCTGATTGTGATGTTGCTGACAGTCAATTACGTTACGCTTTCTCATTATACCATGATCAAATAATACAAGACACGGATGCCTTCTTAAATTATTTGACTTTGGCAGCTGATAACGGTAATGCCACTGCACAATTTAATATGGGCAGAATGTATTATGGTGGTATGGTTGGTTTGAAGAAAGACGTAGAGAAAGGTTTGCAATTCTTAAAGATGGCAGCTTTAAAAAATCAACCCAAAGCGGTGCAATTTTTAAGTAATATTAAGGTTGATAGATGGTCTTAAATAAATAAATAAATGACATTGAAAGTGGAATTAGTAGAATTAGACTTTGTGTGTGTTAGGCTTTGGATTAGAGGTGGGTTATATTATCAACATTATCATTAATACTTTAATAATTTATGATTTTTGTAAATTCTTCTTTTTGGTAGTGATAAATAAAACCAATTTTTTTAAATAAAAAAAAAAATCGAATTTGTTTTTATACAAGAGTGAGCACATTGATCGGTCGATATTTATAATTTTGGTATGGCATATTAATATTCATATGATATAGAACGGGAATTTACAAATGGATACATGTGCATGCAAATTTTTTTTTTGAATCGGCCGGCAATCGGGTGATAATATAATAATAATGGATTAAATGAAATCCTAAAAAAATCTTATTTTAATTTCCCAAAGAAATTGTCCCATATATCATCCCTTGTACCTATTTTACTATTACAAAATTTCCTTTTTTTTTTTTTTTTTTTTAAAAAAATCAAAGAGGCGTTCTTGGAAAATGATGTGTAATCATTGTTGATTTCTCAAAAAGTCGTTTTATAATTTACTTACAAATTTGGAAAGTAG
This sequence comes from Entrophospora sp. SA101, assembly GCA_958430865.1. Taxonomy (NCBI): domain Eukaryota; kingdom Fungi; phylum Glomeromycota; class Glomeromycetes; order Entrophosporales; family Entrophosporaceae; genus Entrophospora; species Entrophospora sp. SA101. The sequence goes on from CAUDNR010004073.1 coordinate 34,493, forward strand.
ACGTTTTTTTTTTGGAACAATGCATAATTATTGTAAATGGAATTTTATTTTTATATTATTTTGCCATCATACTCTATTACATTGTGTAAAAAAAATGTCAAGCCATTTTGGCAAAATCGCTATTTTAATTATCACAAACGTTTAGTAAAACTATTCTTCATAAAAAAATTTCCTTATAAAAATTATTTGAGATTTTTTTTTTTTTATAATTAAAAAAATTTTAAACTCATTAAGTAAAAAAAATGCATAAAAGTAGAAGATATTTTGTTCTTTTCTCTTTTTTCACTCTTAAAATTTCATGATAACGAATAATTTAATAATAGTATTAAATAATTAATTTTTATTATTATTAAATAAAATAATTTTTTAACGATGAATTCTTCTTATTTTTATTCTTCTTTTTCGAAAAACGAAATCATTGACGACATCAACATTAACATTGATGATTCAACAAAAACAACAACAACACCAATCTCCAGTTCTTCCAATCTCGCTCATCGTGCTTGCGTTTTCATCAACTCAAATGACAACCAAGTGATCAATAATGGATCTCATCATTCCTTTATGAAACCACCTTTTCCGCCAAAAATAAATATTAAAGATTTATTTATTCGTCACAAGAGCCAAAAAACAAAAATAACATCCGCATCTACCACAACCAGCCTCGATGATAAATCCATATCTTCACTAAGATCTCCAAATGCGTTTATTTTATATCGAACAATGTTTTTTCAAACTGCAAGATCGCAAGGATATCAATTACCCATGACGGTTGTATCAGCAATGGCTTCTAAATTTTGGAAACAAGAACCAAAATATGTTCAGGATGAATATAAAAGGATTGCAAAAGAAGCTAAAAAATTTCGTGATGAACTGATTCCAAGCAATAAAATTAATCGACGTAATAAGAAAAAAGATGGTTGGAATGTCATTTTCTTTGAACCAAAAACTTCCACCAAAAGAAGAACTTCAACAATCAAATCGACAAAAAATAATAAACCTTCATCATCAAATAATAATAAAAATAATAATAGTGCTACAAGTCAAGTCAATTATAATCCAAAGCCTAATTGCAATCCTGTTAATCCCATTGATTATAATTATGATTATAATTATGATCCAACTTTCAGCAACTCACCTTTTATTATCACTCCGGAAACGAGCCCAATCATACAGGATGAAATTCCTATTTCGATTAATACCACCACCACCACCACCACAACAACAACCACCACAACTACAACCACACAATCGATCTCTTCTGAAATGGTTCCTTTAAATCTTTCAGCTACATTTGCACCTAATACATTTTCCAACTTTGATTATTATTTGGATATGATGAATGATCGTGAATATCCAAGTCCTGATTTATCGTCATCATCAACTTCTCCGGATCTCGATTATGATAATTATGAATTTGGATTTGATAATAATAATAATAATAATGAAGATTATTATTATAATGACAATTTTGATTTTGAATCACCATCATCTTTAAATATAAACCAAATCGAGCAAAATTCAAGCACCGGTAATGATAATTTCGTCAATACAAATGAATCAACAACTACAACGTTTGATCAAGATCCGGATTTAAATATTTTCGGACTTCAATATCTCAATTTTTAACCTTTTTTTTTCGTGAATACGTTTAAAAATCTTTTTTTTCGCAATAGATTATTAAACAGTAAACTTCAAATAATATGAAAATAATTATAGGTAACTACGAATAATAATATCACATTATGTTTTAAAAAATAATATAAATGCACATATAGAGAGAGATTTTTTTTTTTTAACCCAAATTTATGTAAATAATCATGTAAATTACATAGAAATTTATTTCTAAGAGAGTTTTTTTAAGCTATATATTATAATAATAATATATATATTTATATTTATTATTATTATTTATGAAATTTTTTATGATAACATTAAATCAGTACAACGTTGAATAATTTTATCTACAAAATGAGATTGGACGTTTCACAAAATTATTGCATTGTATATTGTAGGTTCTTAACCCAACATTAATATTAATATTAATGTCAAGATGTTCATTAATGTTAGTGTTAAGATATGGCCATCAGAAGAAAATTAACATGAAAAGTAACCCTCGACTTTTAAAAAATGGTTAATATTAATGTTGAGTTGATGAACGTTTTATCAAAACTTTATTTTTTGGAAAGTTTAAAGAATATTCTACAATTTATAATAAACGGATTATTTCCAAAAATGCTAACATTAACTGATCTTCTGTTTGTTTGTTTTCTAACAAGTCTGTCTATAGGCTGTGCTGGTTTTTTTCTATAATTAATAGAAAATGGGCAAAGATCTACAATTGTTTATCATTAAGAAGTATAGCAATAACAATAACAGTGCATTGATTATTCAATAAAATTTTGTTTAATCATGTTAAAGTAATTTAATTCGTAATAGGACACTGCAAAATCCTCCGAACAACCCATATGATTTAATGATACCTTCAAGCATTTATCGTACGAGGGCCCCGAAAACTTCTAAATGAAGTCTCAAGGTAAAAAACATATAGAAAAGTGAAAAATGTCACCGTTATTTGATTGATAGGGTAGAATTATTATTATTATGGATACATTAAAAAAGTCCAATGAAGAATGAGTAAAAATTGATATAAAACTTTTTTAATGGTTCTATATATTATGTTTGGGGAAAAAAGCCACGGTTACACACGAGGCGCAAAAACTAAATTCCCCTTAAAAAAAAAGTCCATAAAAAATGGGTAAATGGGAAATTAGAGTATATCAAGAATGTGATGATTATATTGACTGCTATTTTCTTTTTGTGAAGAGATGTTAAGATACGAACATATGGACTAGAAATTTGCATTTTTTTAATATAATTTTAAATGAAATGTTTCTTTTAAAATAAAATATACAAGGTAAAAAAAATTTTTTATTATCATTATAAGGTAGATATTATTATACAAGATGAATTATTATTATATAAAATAAGTAATGAATAGAATAAAATAATGAATTATATATAACACATACGAACCAAATAATAGTTTAAAATAATGATGAAAAGGAAGAGAGGAAGAAAGCAGGCATTTCACCTGCACTGTAAAAATTTATGATGAAGTAGAAGAGAAAAAAAAGGGTACCATTCATTTATTAATTCGATCCTTCTATCTAAAGAAAATTAATTATGTTTCGCTATTATTATTATTTTTTGCAAAAGTGTAAATATAATAAACAGGTATTAACGTAATATTAAAAATTAAGTAAATAAATTATGAAGTTAGATATACATAATATAAATCACATACAAACAAAAGATAATTCATATTTTATTTATTTCAGACATGACCACATACTAATACATTATGAAAAATGAAAAATATGCGCAGATGGGATGCATACTTAAACAAACACTTTATCTTACATTTAATTGAGGAACATATTGTTAATATGATCTTATATAATAGCTTGATGTAGCTTATTTAAAATCGAATGAATTAAATTATTCTAATAAAAATATACTATTTGTTAATACTTCAAGAGCTTGCTCATTATATGGATCTTTATGATGTTTTGTGTTAGCTTTTATTTGAATATGTTTAAAAATAAAGTTCAATAAGGAAAGATGCATTTATTTATTTTGTGGATTCTTCAAAAACAGAAACACATACAGTTCATTCTCTCCATAACAGCCTTTTCTATGATGGTTTTCGCTCTATAACGGACTGAGAATTTGGGCCCAATTGAAATTATCTCATATGCCTCATATAACGATCTCTCTCTATAATGGTTTCTTTGCTGAAACAGAAGGGTCATTATAGATAGTGAACTATATATAATTATGGGCGAAGTTTATAAGGCCTTATATTAGCAAATGTCGATCAAGATATGCTTTTAATGGTGTTAAAAAAATGTTACATACTAATATTAAGAGGGTGAATTTGTTATAATAAACCCTTAATATGAAAATTGATTGGGACCTCAATTAGAAGTTTCCGAGGTCCTTACAATTATGTGGTAAAAAATCATGTTTTAAGAAAAACAGATCAGAAAGGAAATTTGTTTTCCCGTTTTAATATGACCTTTTGGGTAAATTTGGAATGTATAATTAATTATGTATCTTTTTTATAATAAACAAAAAATTATTTAATCCGTGGTAATGTCTTTGGACTAATGTAGATCAAAACTAATTAATATCATATATGGGGCATACTGCAACAAAACCAGACAAAGTGAACATTTGCACTACTAAGGATTTCAGGGATCAAAATTTAGTCATTTGTAATGTGATCATAATAATAATCAACAGTTTTATAATGTCCCATTTGTTAAATGATATATAGAACTACCCCTATATAAAAATAGCTAATATGAAACTCATTTACATCAGATCTACTATGGAACCCAAAAATTACAGCACCATTAGAAGTATTTTAAAAAAGGAACAAGGTGAAAAAATTGCACCTTATATTTTTAAATTGGCAGATACTAAATCCTTGCAAACATATTTAGATAAAGAAAAGATTACTTATGAAATTTACCAAGAAGAAAGAAAAATAATAAACACTAAGAAAAGAACATTAGCACAGAACCACAAAGAACCTAGAAAGAAATGAAAATCAGTAGAGAAATAATTTGCTGTCTAATTTTAAAATAATATAATGAATATATTATCTTTTAAAGATTAAAGATATTAAAAAAAGATTTGGTAAAAAAGAATTAGTATGAGTTGGTTTGACTTGCTTAGGTTTTACTTCAATTATTTGTTCTTGTTTCTTTTTTAAGTGAATTTTCTCACTTATCTTTTTTGTAAACTGTAGTAGTTTGTTCTTTTTCCTTGGTAATGCTGGTAAAGATTTGTTGGCTAAATGTAGTTCTTGTTTTAGTTTCTGGATTGCTTGGGCTTGCCAACTTATCTCCTGATTCTTAACTGTTTCTAATTGCTCTAATTTCTCAGCTAATTGTCTTTCTCTCCATTCTTGGGCTACTTCTAAGGCTTCAAGGTGAGTTTCAGCATCTAATCTTGCCTCTTTAGTTTTTTGCTTTCAATTTTCAATAATTTCAATAGTTTTAATTATTTTGTTATTTCTCTCTTCATTTCTTAATTGATTAATGAATTCTTCTTTTCAATTATCTTTATTTATTTTTATTTCTTCATCAGTTGGCTCATAATATTTTGAAACTACTTCAGCAATGTTATTTTCAAGGTTTTTATAATCCTTTTCAATTCTTTCTTTTTCCTTAGTTAATTTATACTTTTCTACTTCTAAGTTTTCTTTTTGTAATCTCAATTTTGTAATTATTAAATTATCAATTATACCATCTTTATATTCATCTGTTATTAGACATTTATTCTTAATCAACTCCACTAACATTTCTTCTAGTTCTTCAGCTTTCTTTTTTAATTATATTAATTTTTGATTATTTTCGGGTGCTGGAATTCCTTTTACTACCATAATATATTATTTTAATAAAATTTTATATTGGTTTTGGACAAGTAATATCTTTAAATTTATCCCTTAAAAATTGGTGAATATTATGATAAAGATACTCTTGCCTTTTATAATCCAAAGGAGGTGGTGTTAACACTAAAATAGACAAAAATTTAATTTCTTCAAAAATATCTGCTTTCTTGGTTTTCAATAAGTTAAATTCAGTAAAAGGTCCATTAGCAACTTCTTGAACTCTTACTGTACCAAGATTAGACGCTTCAAAAAGAAAATGTTGATATTTCTGGATGCTTGGTAATTTCTTAAAATAAATTCCCAAAATTGCTTTAATATCTAAGTATTGAAAACCTTTTCCACTCTCATAACATTGGGCTTTATTTAATCCTGCTGGACTAGATTTTTTTATTACCTCAATCATATGTTCCAGACAATCTACTCTGGTTTTCCTATAGAGTTTTTTTATTAAACCAAAACTACCATCACATTTAAATTTAGTATGTCCAGGAACCATGAAGTTGAGCTCAACACTTTCATAATAACCACAAATTACCAAATATAAATAAAATCAAACAGTTACATTATTTTTATTTTGTTCACTGGCATTATTACAAGTAATCTTTAAATGCTTTTCACCTTTATTCAATTTCTTAATTCCATCAAAAATCATACCAAGTGTGCCATTGGGCCCTTTTCCTATAATTTCATTTTCATTAAGAACATAATTAATTTGCTCCCTTACTGCTTCATCTTGAATACCAAATAAATGAACTTTACATGGACTAAGATAATAAATTTTACTTACTTGTTG
>CAUDNR010004073.1:49987-60083 GCA_958430865.1 Entrophospora sp. SA101
AATAATAATAATAATAATAATAATAATAATAATAATAATAATAATAATAATAATAATAATAATAATAATAATAATTAACTTGAATAGTCTTTTCTTCCATTCTTAAAAACCCACATAATCTATTATTTATAAAATTTTTGGTTAAAAGGCAAAAAAAGAAGATAAAATATAAAAGAATAATTTTACCCAACTATTCCAGCTAAAGGATATTCTGATGTTATCCCTGTAGCCAGAGCTATCGTAGTTCCTTGAGAAAATCCTCCAACAACAATTCGATTAGAAGCAATTCCAGAATCAATTTCATCTTTTATCAATTTTTTTACTGAAAAATAAGTAAACAATAAATATTTTTTCCAATATTAATAGCATTATATATAACATTAACATCAATATTAATATTATACTTTGAGAAATAGATTCCATCACACCATCTTCATCCACACCATTTATTTGATCTACATTTAAAGTTGTAACATCAAACCTGTGATATAATTTATAATTATTAATTGTTTGTCATATTCAATTTTATCTGGATAAGAGAAGCATCATAATTATTACCATCCAGGCATCTTCATACCTGCATTAATAGTTATTGGACGTATTGGTCTATATCAACAAGGAAAATAAATTAAGTCTTTGCAATTATTATTATTATCTTTATGTATTAATATCATTATTATAATAATAAGCTTACGCATTTGGTAGCACAAATTTTACATGTTCCATTTTTTCACCTATTTCTATAGCAATTGGTTCCCATCCATGTCCGCTATCACCTAAACCCTATACCATATATACATATATACATATATATATTATTAATTCTTGAATATTAATTTATTATTTACATACTTAATATATTGAGGATAAACATTTTTTACATGTAAAAATATAACAGTAGCAGAATGCAAAGAAGAGTTTGCACTTTTAATTACAGAAGTTAATTGAGACATTATTGATGTGTGTCGAATTATGTTTCACAGAACCTTTTTTTTTTTTTGAATGTCCATCTTAAACTTTATTGGGTGAATTCTAATTTATTGTTTGCTAAGATCTCTCTCATCTATTTATTGTTTACTAAGATTTCCTTTGAAAATTAATATGACATGTATTTGTTTTTTTCGCGACGGCAAAATTTCATATTTTCTTTGTAAATAATTATTACTAATGTCCCAACACAGCACGGAAGAGAAAATAAATTACAAGTTAAAGACCAGCAAGAAAACAAAGAAGAGAAGAAAGAAATCCATTCAATTTTTACATGAACAATTGCAATTTAACATCTTCCAAAATCAAGTTTAATAAAAGATTGTTTTTTTCGGCATGATTACATCATGCAATTCCTTTTTATAGATAAAATTACCAGAGATGAAATCATTTTTATCGCCGCGGAAAATCATACTCCAACCTCTGATCATCGGTGTCAATTTCCCTTTGACAAACATACAAGCATTATTATTAGTCATTCATTGATTCTTATTTTAATTATTAGAATCTAATACAATTAAAAAGTATTGTTAGTAATAACCAATGGATAATAATTTCAAATTAATTAATAATGAAATTTTTATTCACCTTCGGTGTTTAAGAGAAGTGGGTTAAAATCAAGACTATTTGATGAACTATCATTACTTGTATAGATTTTTATGCTTTTTGATTTAGCAATCTCTTCATCTAATATTCTACTTAACTGGATGTGATTTGTGTACTTTTTGCGAATCACTACTACCATCACTACTAGTAGTATTATTACTATTATCATTTTATTCGTTTTATTCGTTTTATTCGTCCAACTATTAATTCATTTAATTCGTTTTATTAGTTTTATTAGTTTTATTAGTTTTATTAGTTTTATTGGTTTTATTGGTTTTATTGGTTTTATTAGTTTTACTCAAATTGTTTGTTTTATTCGAGTAAACTTTATTTGAATAGAAACCTAACTGCTGCTCAAGATTATGATATTATTTTAGTACAAAGAGCTTTAGAAATATTTAACCAATAACTTAATTACAATATAAAAAAGAGTTATTGGTTTATTAAATTAAGCCAATAATTAACTAAAAAATAGGATTAATTTTAGAAGAATACCTGATAAATATTGACACTTTCAACATTTACTAATAGGCTTTTAGACTATATGATAAAAATACCAAGAATATTATTAACTTATCAGTATGCTAATACTTTGATTATTTTTTTAAAGAATAATCAGATTCTGATATTTGCTGAATACCCCAATACCCAATTTGGCATCATTTAACCAGTAAAAGGAGAACCAATAGATTATATATAAGCAAAGAAAGATGGGACCCTAAATTAGCACAAAAGAATTTTAAATCATTCACAAACATAACAGCTTGATAGCTTGATTGACATAGTGATGCAGTCTTGGATTCAATGCAATTTTTTTTATTGTATGTTTTAAATATAATTAATTATGCATCTTTAATAAAACAAACATGACTTAGCTATTCAATCATTTCCTTGTATGTGAATTAAGGTTGCGGGAGAAACTCCTCCAGAAATCAATCGACAGAGTTTTGACAGGTTACACATTAATTGTTTATTAGAGTTTCGGCAGAGTTTCGCATTTGGGGTTTTCGCCAATCATCAGAGTTTTGACAGGTTACACATTAATTGTTCATTAGAGTTTCGACAGAGTTTCGACAGTCATTAAGAGGTTTTGCCCACAACCTTACCAACAAGGAATCCTATATAATTACCTATTACTATGTAATGATAGGTTTTGCTCCATGTTAATTTGGCTATTTAAAAAAAAATAGAGTATTAATATTAATGAATGCTTCTTCAACACTCCAAAAAAAAGGGGTTATCTTTGTACAACACTACTATTATGCTCATGTTTTGAAAAGCAAAAATGGATATATAAAAGGTAAAAATTAAAGGCACAGTATCATCATAACTGTTATTTCATTTAGTCTAAGCTTTAGTTAGTTATTATTAAACAAATAGATTAAAATGATGAACGTTTAAATAATAAGGCGAAACTACATTCTTTTTGAATGGCAAGACTGACTGTTTTGATATTGATCCATCACTAAGAAAAAATTCAGTCCTTTATATAAACTTATATTTAAAAAAGAAAAAAATTATAAAGTAAGCATCAACTTAGTCTATATCAATATTCATGCCAGTTTTGATGATTAAATTAATTGATATCCTTGTGAGCAATAGGCTGATCAATAAATGTTGAAGAAATTTGGTGCAATATAATGAAACTAGACACATCAACATAAAATAGGTGAAATGCAAGCTATTCATTGACATAAGTCAATAAAACATATTGCTATAATAATAGCCATAACAACTACTAATAATGAACCTATAAATAGTTGGGTAAAATCCTACAGATATACAGGGTTTAAATACACTCACCTGCCATAATAATAAGTATTGGCAATTTTGCAGATCGCCGGAAATAATTGAACAAAGTGAAATAAAAATAACTCAAAATTTTATTATCACAATCTCTTTTGTGTATTAAGCAAAAATCAATATTCGTAATGATTCCCATAACATACTTGAGTTTTATAATGATTTGTATACAATTAATAATTTTATTAGCTTTAAAAGTCAAAGTAAAAAATTTTCGAAATTTTCAAAAAAAAATTTCAATTGATAACAAAACCTAATTCCAAGTTTTAACATGTCTAGGTAACATAATAAAAAATGTGTGCCATGCTTTGAATATATATATAATAAACTTATGTAATGGATTCATTATATGACTATTGAGATTTTAAATTAAACGTAAAACATTTATATCATTTTTTCATTCAATAATTAAACTCAATTGTCAAGTTTTAACACATCTTAACAGCATAATAAAAAATGTGTATCATGATTTGAAATATATATATTTATTAATATATATATGTAAAGAGCGGTCAAATATTTTATTGAAATTAAAAATGCGAAATTTTTGGATTATCAATTTTAGTGTAATAATTATTGAATCAGTGCAGAGTAACAGTTTTCCATTTTTTAATATTGTAAATAAAATAAAATGTTTAAATCACACATGATTTATTCAGCCAAACTTAACAATAAATTAGTTAATATTAATAAAAGTTCTGTTGCATTTGTTTTATAAAAGTGGTGCATGAGGTTTTAGGTCTAATTTATACAGCATTATTGTCATCAGCAAAACCTACAATTGGTGATTGTAGATTCTTTAAAACAAGATTTAAAACAATTGAACAACTTCAGCACAACACAATATACAGTCAAATTTTGTCACAGTGGATGAATGGGGCACATAAGAAAATTTTATTTAAATCTGTTGTGACAAGATTATTAATTATAATCTTACCACAACGGATTTATTATATGTTTTATATGAAGAAATTTTTTTTTAAAAATCCGTTACAACAAGAATTTAATTTATAATCCACTGTGACATGGTTTGATTGTATGTTGGCGGATTCAATATATTATAAATTAGATGTGTATTGGATATGATAGATAAAACATCACGAGTATCAGCAATTTTGGATCATATAACTAATTAATTGTGTTGCATTTGAAACTAGTCAAAAAATAACAAATACAATTAATATATTAAGGATGAATCAAGTAAAATGAACAGTTAAACTGTGGCTTGAAATTTAGCTTAAACTGTGAAAAATAGAACCAGAACCCCGAAATTTGTATTAGATGCTACTGGCCAATTTTATCATTTAAAAACGAATATTGTCACCAAAAAAGCCATTATATCACATGGCAGGTAGATTTCATGTGTGATATTTCCTTTTTTGATGTCTCTATTAAATTTGCCTATATCTTAGCTGGCAACATCAGGGAATTTTAACATAAACTTTACCACCAGGTACATATAATATATAAGTTTCCAGGACCATCAACTGCAGTTTTTCAAACCAAACCAGCTGAATAGTTAGCATCTCTATTCAAGCATCATTTTCAAAAAGTTTTCCATTAAATGATAAAAAGTTCCTGAATGTAATAAATAAAATAAAATTGATTCAGCACAATATTTGTCAGTAATGCCAAATTTTGAAGAATGTTGTGGTGAAATCAATTTTAATTGTCGTTCAATGAAAAATTCTAAAATAAGTTTATTACAAAATTTAGAGGTTGACATTTGTAATACTAATACAGTATCCATTTTAATATTTTTCAAGTAAAACATTGTATAAATCTTTAGCTTTGTTTTCAAAATACTTCATTTCATTCTAAATAAATAATAATTAATTAAATTAATAATTAAATAAACACAAATAAAATTATCATTGTTAATCAGATAATTACTTCTTTGACGGCCACATAACATTGAATAATTTTTTCTCCTAAACATTTAATCAACACTTTATCTTGTTTTAAAGAGTCTAAAGATTCTTTTAAAGTTGCTGGTAATTTTTCAATTCCATTAGATTTGCGCTCTTCATCAGATAAATGACCAGGATCAACTAAACAATATTTATTATTAAATGGGAATAATTATATTTTTGTTAAAAAAATAAAAAAAAATAGAAAATAAAAAAATAAAAAATAAAAAATATAATAAAATTTTACTAGAGATTGGTTTAGTGTTTAAAGCTAATTTTTTAACAATTCCATCAATTCCAGCAGAAATTATTGCAGCAACAGCCAAGTAAGGATTTGAAGTGGCATCAACAAATTTAAATTCAAAATTTATACCAGATACTGAATTCTTACAAATCCTAATTGGTGCTTCACTATTTTTTAGTTTTAAAAAAAATAAATTTTATATCCCCAAATCAATAAATTAAATATAAATATAAATAACTACCGATTTTCATAACCCCAGCAAATCCATGACCCTGCCCAAGAATGTTCAACTGTAATACGATCATAGGAACTTTTAGTTGGTAAAGTAATTGCACACAAAGATTTAATATGTGATATTACACCAGCAATAAAAAATTCTTCCATAGGAGTCAAAAGATCATCGTCATGGTTGCCACAATTAGTAGAATTATTATTATTATTATTTAATTCTTTAAATGATAAATGGCAATGAGAAGCAGTCGCAGCTAATTTTTTGGAAAAAGAAAAAAAATTAATTAATTATTGTTATTAAATATAAATCAATAAAAATACCAAATCATAATTTCAATAAATTCAGAATAGAATTAGCACCAAACCTTGATCTTTGAAAGGTTTAGGCAGAAAAGTGGCTCTGATATCATTTAATTTCGCAACATCATAGATTGTTCGTCTGGTTACAATTAATTTATCAACTGTTGTTAATGGATCATAAGGAGCAGTGACTATTTCAAATTGGCCAAAAGCAGACTCGGAATGAAATTGTTCCACTAAAATATCTTGGTTTTGAATGCTTTCCACAATTTCATCAAGAATTGTTGCTGATCTACCAGAAAATGATGATGCTAAACAATAAGTTGTTTTATCAATTGGTTTTGGCTCATTTCTATAATCATTACCATCAACATCACTTTCTTTATCACTACTACCATTCTTGTTCTTGTTCTTAGGATGATGGTGATATAATTTATCTTTAATCAAGATAAATTCATTTTCAAACCCACATAAAAACTTTAATCCATGTTCTTTTTCAGCCTTATCTAAAACATTCTTTAGTAAAGTTCTTGTGCATAAAGGAAAGCCACTTCTAGAAGCATCTTTTTCTTTCATGAAGGCATGGCAGTGAGCATGTGATGGATGATATGGGATTTGTTTGATTGTATTAAGATCTGGAAATAATAACATTTCATCAGCTACACCTACTCCACTGCCAACTGACACAGTATCCATATAGAAAGGAAGACCAAACAGAGCTTTAGCACAACTTAGCCCATTATTTACTACATCATTGAAGAATCTATCAATTGGTACAAGACGAATTCTATGAAGGTTGCAATAATCCATAAATCCTAATCTCACAAACTTTACTCCTTTAGATTTTAGATCAGTGATCAATTTGACTGCAATGTAAAGTATACATGCACAAATGTGGATAAATGTGTAATTATAAACATTATTATTGTTGTTAATACATATTGAGAATATATTCCAAAATATTTTGAAAATGTGATGGCCTACCATGCTTGCCAGCAGAAACAACTTGAAGTGGAGAAAAAGTAGATTCAGGTAATTTTGGGGTGAGATTTAATTTGTATAATTTATTTGAATTTTCAAATAAAATATTTTTAACAATGTTTAATGCTTCATCAACATTCAAATATTCACTATCAACAAATTCTGTCAAAACTCTGATGATTGGTGAAAACCCCAAATGTGAAACTCTGCCGAAACTCTAATAAACAATTAATGTGTAACCTGTCGAAACTCTGTCAATTGATTTCTGGAGGAGTTTCTCCCACAACCTTACTTGTTGGTATATTTGTTTTGCGTAATTCTTATTAACATTAAATGGTTACAAGAACATAACCATCAAAGATCTCTTTGCTCTTGCTCTCTCATACACACATGGAAAACTGCCCTTGGACAATCTGGAAACACCAGGAACAATTCAATATGCAGCACTTTGTTACAGATATTCAGGGCTTGAATATTTAAAACATTACAATCATTCACATCTTCCTTGCATAAATTAGGCCAATCTGACTTGATCACCAATAATATAATGATACAAATAAACTTTAGGGTGGTACTGCCCTGGAGTTTATTAATCACATTATTGTCAAGAAGAGTGTTAAAGCCTTTCACTTATCTAAAGCCTTCCAACTTATTCAAATTACCTTCACTTGCGAGAACTCCATAGTTATGAAAGAAAAATTTTATTGAGTCTGACACTTATTATCAGGGTTGACGTTAGAGATGGATATTATAATATTAAATATAGGATCAACATTATCACAACACTTTCACTCAAGCAACCACAATTCAATTACTGACTTAAAATGACAACCAACTGCTAAGGCTGGATTCCTATTTTTTTTTAGTGTCATAATAATAGGATTTCTATTCTTTGAATGTGAAAAAATGAATAAACGAATATTCAAATAAGAATTTGAATTACGAATAGAAACTCTACAATCAATATTTTTAAATTTATATTTTAATTGATAAAGAATTTAATTATATTAAAATTCCTGTTTGTTAATACTATTACAGTCAGACCTCACTCATTTCAATAAATATATGAGACACCAAAATTTCCAATCATGTCAATTGTGTTTCAATAATTTTTAAAAATTCGTTGTAATGCAAATTTAATAAATTAATTATAACTCATTGAAATGAAGGCTATTATATTGTTTATATTAATATTAATAATGATAAAATATAATTTACAATTCATTGTTTTAAATTTAAACAATAAATACAACAATGACGAATGACAATAATTGCATTGTTGAAAATGATGATGCCTCTTCAATAACTTCTTCAACAGGCACAGTGTAATATGTTAAAAGAAGAACGAGAAGTGAAGTGTGGAAATGTTTGGCAGTTGTAGATGGAAAAGCCAAATGCAATTATTGCACTAGGTAAATATTTTCTTTGACTCGAAACCATTTATTTCCAAAGGAAACACTTGTTTTTTATTTTTTTCAATTGTTAATTCTATTTCATTAATTTTTTGAACAAATAACTTAAAGTTTTTCTTCAGATAAAAGAACTTCATCTTCCATAAATTCAACCTCAATATTTTTTATAGGAATATTTTCATTTATATTTTTTGTTTCATCATTTAACTTCCTATGTTTCTTTGGTTCAATGTATTTCATATAATGAGGATGACAAAGTTGATCATTAGGTTTTAAATAATTCACACTTTCATAGTCTGGATATTCCTTTAATTTGTGAAATGATCAGTGTTGTGACCTGAAACTCTGAGTTTAGGGAAAACCAGGAGCAGAAACCACCTGAAACTAGTTTAGGTTAATATTTTATGTTTATGTTTAGGTTTAGGTTTAGTTTTCTGCTTAGTGTAAGTTCATTTTCCAAATCATTTCGGGAAGCCAAAAGAGTTTCTGGTCACAACACTGGAAATGATAGGTCTGTTATTTTTCTGAACATAACTTGTGTATTTTTACAATCAACAATTGCACAAGGACCAATGTTTTGATTTTTTCTAAACATTATTTTATAATAATTAATATTTTGGGTTTTGTTTTAAAATGGTATATTAATAATTTTTAATTTTATTGTTTGAATTTGAATTTCTTTCCTGCTGGCAAAGTGTACTGTCAGTGAAGTATCCTTGTCAGTATTTATAATTTTTAGAGATTAAACAAGAATATCCTTGGAGTGTGAACATGAAATATTAAAATGTGAAAAGAAATCCTCTTGGAGTGTTAAATGTGAAAAGAAATCCTCTTGGAGTGTAAAATACGAAAATAATTCCTTTTGGAATGTTAAATGTGAAAAAGGAGTGTTAAACAGCATAGTGGATATCCTTATAATTGGTAATGATTTTCATTGATCATATTTTGATTTTATCACGCAAAAAAGCAAATTTGATTGGCCCAAATAAATTACACAAATTTTTAAATTTTATTTTTTAATGAAGCTTCAACTAAATAAATTCTTGTGTGTATCTTGCTAACCCAACATTTAACCAATTATGAAAAGGTGTGCAAGTTTTATCAAGTATATATTGGAAGCAAATTTTTATTTATCTTATTTGAGGCATGAACAATAGAAACAAGGCCAACATCTATCAATCATAAATAACATTTTTTATTAGCGTGTACTTATCTAATATGGGGCATGCTGCAACAAAATCAGACAAAGTGAACATTGGTATTACTAAGAATTTCAGGAATCAAAATTTAGTCATTCATCACAAATGTAATGCAATTAACAATTTTATAATGTTCCATTTTTGTTACCTGTCCTGTTTCTCAAGTGATATATAGTACTACTCCTATATAAAAATAGTTAATATGAAACTCATTTACATCAGATCTACTATGGAACCCAAGAATTACAGCATCATTAGAAGCATTTTGAAGAAGGAACAAGGTGAAAAAATTACTCCTTACATTTTCAAAATAAATGATACTCAAACACTGGAAACTTATCTAAAAAAAGAAAGGATTATCTATGAAATTTATCAAGAGGAAAGAGTTTTCAAAAGAGTATTAGAGAATTCTAGTAAAGAATC